>LQRL01065947.1:0-17538 GCA_001703475.1 Hydroides elegans | reverse complement strand
AGATAACCATTAACCAAGATACTCAATCGCAACCATGTAAGGAACGACAAAGAATAGATTCCAGCCAAGAAGAAACATTAAAACACATCCTAAGAGAAGATTAATATCCAATCTACAGTATTTATGGAAAATCAATTATACAACAAACGACATTACAGCACAGCAATTTAACATTGGCAAAAAACAAGAAACGGAATAAGGTATCCAAAACTTTAGAGGTGATTACAAAACCATATTTTCAAAACCAGCACACCAAACGCCAGTTGTTTGACACTCTAATCAATAATTGGAAAAACCAAATAGCTACCTTTAACGCGGCGATCCTGACAATAAAAGATACCATCAGAAGTATCCCACAAAAACAAGCAGACTTGAAATATAAAAAACAGAAAGTTCAGTAGATATACCCAAGAGCGAATACATGTTTAAAAATGAAAGAAAAAACCAACAGACGATTACAATCCATCTGTCTTGAGACAAATATAGAGAATTTATCCGATAACAAACTAACCATAAAAAAGCTATATTTTACTTCAACTCCACGAAAAACATGGTCCCCCTGAGTGCATGTTGTCACCTGGCGACCCCAGTATCGCAACCGTCACCCCTCTGAAGGATTAACAGCTTTCAACTCTATATCAAGAAATACAACTCTTATGAACCATGATTAAAATATTTAATTTCCATGCTTTAAAATTACGTTTAAAACATACAACTTTTTATTTTTTACAGAGATAGCTGCATACTAAATATGTTTTTAGATAAACCACAGAAGACTGAGAGCTATAAGACTTATTCATAATATAAAAGAAAGACTAGCTAATTCATTAAGTAATGTTGTGAAATGTTGATTATATTCATATATTTCTTTTAACTACGTGGCAACTATATGTAAGCATTTTAAACAATGTGATTATTCGATTTACAACAATTAGCTATGACGTCATAAAGCCAACAATGCTTATAAGATTTATTACGTCACAATGACTGTCAACAACATATACCGTTTTCATAGTACTTCAAGCAAACGAATCTGTTTTAACTTAATCATCCTCTGATGAAGGGCGCTTAGCTCGAAACATGTTAGGAAAAGATTCATAAAATTAAAATTAAAAGCACAAACAAAAACAATTTTTACTGTGTTAAACCAGCTTTCTAACCGTTTATTATATTATTAATCTATGGGCTGGTAGCATCATTAACGCAAGTGATCCACAGTTACTCTTAAGAGACTGCGAAAACCACAAAAAACTCCAGCCTGGTTAAACACCTTTGCATTATTTATAATTTATTATTATTGAAAATGAAATGTGATATATAACGTATATAGTTGATATATTAGTCTGATAAATATGATTATTATTAGTATATAAATATGTTTTGTTTAATCTCATTTAAACATAAACATAAAGTTTAACAAAGTAAGATGTACTGTGGAGAATTTTTGCGATTCATCATATATATTGCAATGCCATACGTGTATATGAACATGGATGGCTTTTTGCATTATTTGTTTTATATGTAAGTACTTTATAAGAAAAAGACCAGTGTTTTCATTATTTGGATGCATATCTTATTTAAGAGGCAATATCATCTCAATTACTCAGCCTCGTTAGATGAAACTTTTACAATTATGCCTACAAAAATGTTTTATCAATTTTAAATTCAAACATTAACATATTTTGTTATTGTAATTATTGACCTTGAACCATTTCGGGTTTAGTGTTTGATTGATTTGATTCTTCATCCATTTTAATATTTCATTTCATATTTCATTGAATTCATTTTGTACTTTCGATTAATGACATTTAACTGACCCAGTTCATATCCTATTTTCGACAATCCTCAGACCAATCACATTTTAAATATACATATAGGCCGATAAACAAATACACTATTATTGTTTTAGTACAAAAGTGATATACACCTTTTCTATCAGGATGGATGCACTATGTTATATTAGTGTGAATGGGCGCTTTGTAACACTATTACTTTTAATACTATTAAGTTAAACTACGTTAATTTCACAAGGCTAATGCCTCTTATTTATTGTTAATACATCTTATCACTTTTAACACTAGTAAGTGAAACTACGTTGATTTCACAATGCTAATGCATTTTATTTAGTGACAATGTAGTATTACATTTTATTCCTAGAGTGGAGTGACATACGGGGTGACATAATTATTAAAACGGACGTTACCCAGGCCCTTTTAATGCTGATTTTAAGCAAGTCCCCATCCCATGTTTAAAAACGTGCATACAACCTACATACCTCAAAGCATCAAGTAATATGCGTTGGAACTGATAATAAAGTATATAATCCAAATCAAAGGAATAATAACTTCATTCCTTTTACTTTAAAACATTATACATGTCATCTGGATCACTTTATAGAATTATTTGACACATTTACTCAAACGTGTGTTTATTTACAAGTTCCATTGCATTTGCGTGCTTACGTCACAGTATTTCTACGCAAAACATTGCGTCACAATTGGGCCTGTATTTATGACGCATACGTTTTTAATAAATCAATTTTTATATGTGCGACAATTGTGTTTAAATGAATTTTGAAACGATAGAAGGCGGTTTCGTAGGATGTTGGTGAATAATATTATTTCTATAACGAATGTTATTTATTTCAAATGCAAAAACGGACATAATAAAGATAAAAATATTTAAATATATTTAATTTATAAGTAATAGTCGTTTTATTAATACTGATGGGTCCAACCCTAATTACTAAAACAATTTTGTATTTGGCCCTTTCGGGGAGTTTATTTGTATATATTATTTCAATGAATTTGACATTCAGATGCAAGTATCTAGGAATAAAAACAATACTACAATTCGTGACGAGTGAAATCTATCAATTCTCCTCGGGAAAGCAAAAAAATAGTTTCACTCGAGCTTCGCTCTCGTGAAACTATTTTTTTTGCGTTCCCTCGGAGAATTTACAGATTTTACTGGCCACTCATGAGGTATTGTCATTACATTTATAACGGGCGTCAACACTGTTGGTCACAAAATCGATGAACAACACACCCTGGTCCAACATATATATTAAAACCTTTTTTTAATTTTAAGTATCGTAATGCAATTCGGGTAAACAGTAAGGTCTGCATGTGCGATACATAAAATCACAATGATTACTATGTTAGTTAATAATACGGTCTTATACACACTAGGATAATGTAATGACTTAAATTCGAAAGATGAAAACTATTCATTCACCGACAGTCGCAAAGAACATATATTGTGTAAGCACCGTGATTCGAAATGGTGACTGGCAAGCATGTTTATAATTGGTATTATTGTATCTAGGAGCGTCACTCTAACTATGTAAGTCATCATATAGCTAACTTTGATTCATATTTGAAACTTACTGCTAAAAGAGAAATATAAACATGTATGACACATCTCATATCAACTAGATAAACGCACCCCAGTTGACACATAATGTATACTGTGTGCGCCTATAATATTAAAAACATATATAATAGGAATAATACCCGAAGGGTCCATATGAACATGGTTATTGACCCGAGGGAGGGAAACTTTTTAAAAACATCATTCGGACCCATGAACTCACCGAACTCGCCCTTCGGGCTCGTGCGATTAGTTCATGCGTCCTCGTTATTTCCAGACAGCCCACTCGTGTAGTGGTCGCAATATACGCACACAAGGACATTGACCATAAAATATTTGTTTGTTTGTTTGTTTTTCAATAAAACGCAATAAAATAAACAACACCATCTAAAGTTTAACATATTTGCTTACTATGTATTGTTCTTAGTGATAATTTGCTGTCCACAATTTTACGCCTTGAGATATGCAGGTTTCGGGTTCGGATTTGGCTTTTTCTGTTCATGTTTTTTAGGTACAGCTGGTTTGGTTGCTTTCTCTGGTGGTGTCATTTCGCTTCCTGTAACGTTGTTTATAATAAGAATAGGTAAAAGCATATTCTAACATTATCATACTAAGCAGATTTATAGCACATATTGCAACTTTTTTAGGAATTATTCATACCTTAAATGCTATTCTGATTACAGCATCATACAAGAAACAAACATATTTACCTCTTGTTTCGATTTGTTCATTGCTTTCGTCGGTCTCAACTATCGATATAAAATCATTTGTTAACGACTGTTGCACTTTCTGGTTCTTTTCCAATGATCTAAAATAAAATATTTATTATAATAACATAACATAATTCAAGGGTTTTTTATGATTTTTCTGAGGACGTTAACTGGCTTAACATTGAGGGCGCGATTTCATACTTTTTACGTGTCGTTTATACAAGTTATATGGGACGGTTCATGGTTAACGTATCCCTTATTTATAATTTAGTCAAACAAACTAATAAAGTAAATGTTGTGAAACATGTAGTAAGAAAAATCAACGAAAATATATACATGTGTGATGAAAACACATTTTTGAATTCCTGCATAGGAAATAATCAGGGGTAAGCCTATATCCGAGGTGCGATGTAGTATATGGCGGCCGTCCTATCAACTATATTTGAGATTGAGCAATTTGATATTGATTAAAATTTACATGTATGCTTTGCAGTGAGCGCAATCACGTAGGTGATTTATTCAACACCCATAATATAAAAGTACTTTCGAGCAGATATAATGACGGCCGCGTGTGATAGTGCTTACTAACAAAGGTAAACCGCTGATGATCTGAGCCATGGTTCCGAATTACCTTAAGCTTTGCTTTTAAAATCCAAATTTACTTCTATTTGGCTCTTAGTAATCAACGTTTTCACTGATATCAATATTCTATTCATGATTCATAAAATAATTCATGCCCTGGTCAGAATATTTGGGAGCCAGCGGGTACCACAAGCCCTGATTTTATGGGACCATTTCCAGAGTAAGGGTGCCCATGAAGCTTGGCGCCCTCCCGTGAAAATATCTGCAATTCTGTCATGACAAAGCTTATGTTTCTTAATTATGCATTTAATAGTTGTGCCGCAAAATAAATACAAGTTTAAGAAATTATCAATCAAAATTATAGCTTTCTACATTAAATTGTATAAGAAAAAGATAGTATTTTAAATACGAATCGTACAGTTGTTTTCGAAGCTTCAGTAGCATAACACCAGTTATTGTCACGGTGATGGCCGCAATGATTGACCCAATAATCAGCACAATCAGCAGAGCTATTAAGGTTAGAATTAATATCCTTTAGAATAAGTGAATAAAGAAATATCATTCAAACTAATCCATGAACTTAGAAATTGAACTATTAAAATCATTGTAAATTAAATCATTGTAAATTAAATCATGCATGATATTTGAAGATCATTCATTTATATCTGATCTCTATTCTCTAATAGTTTCAATGAGAATGTTGCATATGGAGCCCTACTACCATTTATTATTTGGTATTTAAATAACTGATGGTTTACTGATGTTTTAATTGATTTTTAATCAAACGCTGTCTCTTACCCTTGTTGACAGGGTTTTCTTCCATTCCTGTGTCCTTCTTACTGTTGGATGCGCCAAGCTCACCAACTATAGAATACAGCCATACATAGATCATACAATACTTAATATAAACATTCACAAAACGACTCATTAGATAATCAATTTATTAAGATAGCAAATAATGATAATAAGGATAATTAATGGGCATATGAATAAAGTAACTCCCACCTCCACCTTACTGTTAAGGCATCTGCATGAAAAGGCATTGATTGATACGATAAACATGCGTAAGAATTAAAAAAAACGAAATTTAATCAATTAAACACGCAATAATATAAATTGTTTGAAATATGTTGAATGTAAGTTGTTCTTGCCAACACCATTAATTTATTAAAGCAACATGTTTAAAATAATAAAATTTACCCATATTGCACGTTTCACCATGAAAACCTGAATCGGTACAGTTACAAGTGTATTGATTTATCTCATCAATACAAATGCCAACTCCACAAGGACTGCTCTTGCATTCGTTTATCTCTAAAATAATTTTACTCTAAATCAATAAAGTTTGAGTTGTTTGAAACTATACATAATAAAACAAAATCAGTATTAATGCATTCAAATTATATAACATTTTTACCAGTAAAACACACTACGATTCACAGACAATGATGCTAATGATAAATAATAGAAAGATGTATAATCGTTATTTTGATTAACCATAACCAGAACCAGAACGTCTCTCTAGTATCATTAGGCATAAATCACTTGAATTTCTTAACCTTGTTCGCAATTTTTGCCACTGTACCCAGTTCCGTGACAGTTACAAGAATAAAAGTTGACCTCGTCATTGCATTTTCCATGCACGCAGGGATTACTCGAGCACTCGTTGATTTCTACCAACAAATCATTTTAGTTGATTTTAGTTGATTTTAGTGATAAACAAAATTAGATACTACATTAACAGATTGTAATGCGCCTTGTGTAGAGAGATAACTTGATTAAGTTCTTATTGCAATGCATATTAGAATATTGAACAAGTTCAGATACATGTTTAATTTTAAATATGCAAACATTTTGTTCATCCCATAGGCGGATTCACTGTTTCGTGTGTTTTTAACCTAATACTATACATTTTTAAGCACAAGTCAAGTCATATGATTTTGCATAATACATATTTTGTGCCCTGACTTTATTCCTTAAATGAAGTATGATTTCAAAGACTCGTTATAATATCAGAAACGTGTTTACCAATTTCGCAGTGTATGCCTGTGTAGCCAGTATCATGGCAATTGCATTGATACCAATTGTTTGCAATCTCACATTGACCGCCGTGTTCACATATCACATCTTTACAATAGTTGGTTTCTGCATAATGATAAACCACGTTGATGTATATTCACATTTAGCATGATATAGTGTAATTGGTAAATGACAAGACCCGTTGTTATTCCATAAAATTGTATTTTAATAAAATTATTTGAACCAATGCTAATACATTGATATGTTATTATGGTTAGAAATATCTAGAATCAAACATTTTATTCATGAAAGACCAATATACATATCACAAGTCTGTGCATGAAGTTGAAAATGTATCACATTGCTATATCTGATTAGCAGTGAGAAAAGGAATTAGTTCAGTGTCCAGCCAGATCATGTAAAATTCTAATAAACGATAAGTATATTCAGAGAGTCTTCGTAGAATGCAACAGTTGTGTCATTTAAAACTATGTGCGTGTCGTTTTGGCCCTATGTTCATCTTCTTATATTAATGTCATAATTATGTGTCGTATTCCAGAGTTTGATTACTGCTATCTACATATCCGCATAAGCTTATAATGTTACAAATGTAAGAACATTAAAAGTACTGTAATTAAAAAGAGAAAATATACCCAAGTCACAGTTGTCTCCATGATACCCTGTGCCAGTACAGTCGCATCTGTAAAGGTTAATCTGGTTTTCGCAGGTTCCATGGTAGCATGGAGTACTCTCACATTCGTCTATTTCTAGTATAAATGTCATTTGTATACGATTTTAAACGTTATCGGAATGAAGATTAACGTTTAAACAAATTTCCTTTATATAATTGATATTGCGTTGTTAATTAAATAAAGCAAGAAAAAAATAACATTTTACAAACTTTAAGTATTTATTTAAACGGTTATTTATTTTACGAATTGTGTACAAACTGTCATATGTTTCTGTGACAAGACAATACTTACCCCATTCACAGCGATGACCACTGTAGCCCGTGTCTGAGCAGTCACATTCAAACGCGGCAATGAGATCGCTACAACTACCATGCAGACAAGGATTGCTTGCACATTCATTAATTTCTGCAAAATTTATAAATTTGACATGGGCACGAAAAACAAATTCAATTTAGCATCAATAGATTAAGATAAGATTTATAATTCTAATGTTAATATCAACTATTTGGAAATTGATATTGACGATAAAATTGCAAAAAAATACAATGAAATTTACCAATGAGTTTGGGCATTATGGAACACTGGACAATAAAAGTTGAGAGTTCCGATTGTACTTGTGACTTGCAATACTTAATTTTGATATAAAATGAATTGGTTTATTTGTTGATTTGACATACTTAAAGTTATTATCTATTCAAATACAAAATTACCGACGACATTTACTTAAGTCAAGTAATAATTGACTTAATGTTGCATCATTTAGAACTGTCAGGATTTATTAGGTTGTTTTTGATAAAATATAGTTTTTATTATAGCATATGCACGATTACATTTGAACATTTTAAAAGTCTAAAGGGCCAGGGCATGATATATCCTGGAGCTTGAATATAGTAAAAAACATGCATAAGTTTATTAACCAAAGTGTTTGCATTCATCAACAGATAGTTTTAAATACAGATTGCATAAATAAATATACAGTTTTACTATATCTATTTATGCGATAATTCATTCATTAGTTATTATATTTATGAGGTCCTAGTATTATGTTCCTAGGGGAAAAGTGATAGCTGATACATTCGATCATGTGTGTACTTAAACCCAAAAATCGTTGTGTATTCACAATAGAATAATAGACAAACACATATTTCTCACCAAGGCTACATTGCACTCCTTCGTATCCATTGTAACAGCTGCAGTAAAAACCATTTTCAATACCACCACAAACACCGCTTACGCATGGGTTGCTTTCACAAAAACCTAGAGAAAGCATACGTATGTCTCAATGTGTTCGCAGGAAATATGAAACATTATTTATTATTTATCAATTCAATAAAGTAGAAATAGTTCTCATTACTTTAATGGTTAATGGACAAAAACGTAGCGCAAATGTAAGGTAGGCTTTTGAGTATTATGCATATTCTTTAATTTTATGTTTACTTTCCTAAATCATCATTTGTAAAAAGGTGTGATATGCTAACATGTAATGCTAGTTAGAAATGCATAAATTTGCGTTTTTGAACGAACTTTGTGTTTGTGTGTTTGTAAATGTACAGTAAGAATAGACATATGAGATATTTACTGGTTTGGCACCGATATCCATAGAACCCTGCTGCGCATTCACAGTCAAATCTTTCTGATGAAGCATGGCAGGTCGCACCATTTTCACAGGGATTGCTAGCACAAACACCCAATGCTGAAACATAAACAAGTGAAATATTACTATATGGTTATACTATATGGTTGTGTCTAGTTATTATAAAATAAATCTCCTATACAATTATCACTTTATTTTAAGCACTAATAAATTCAATATTTCATTAGTTTAATAGTTCTTCTTATTATTTGATTTGTTATTGTTGTTTTGATTGTTCATATTTTTATAGAAGTCGCGTTCATTAGAATACTTAATATATAATGATATATGCGAATTAAAATTCATATACAAACAATGGGATATTTTTCCGGAAAAAAGTTCGTTTGTGATAAACAAAATAAATACAAAATGTTGTGTATATGATGTGTCACCCATTTTTTAGCTTAGCTTATTCAACATATATATTTACCTTTTTTGCAAATAAATTCATATCTAGCATATTGTGCGACACAAATCCTATCCAGCCATTTTCCATCGACACCTTGCATCCGTGCACATGTACTATCACCAGTTGGTTCATTGTACTTCCAAATAGTACTTGCTAACTCATCATTCATTTCTTTTCCGTCCCTCCAAGTCCACTTTTCTCGACATTGCTTGCAGCTTTTTGACAGATTACCTGACCAGTGCTGCTCCTGATGACATGCATCGCACACCTCATCTTCATCTATCCATAACCCTATCCAGTAGTCTTTATTGCTTTTGAAATAACAATTTGAATATTTATAATTTATGCAAATATCTAATGATTAAGAATATCTTTAAAGAAATCCAATATGTATTACATTCTATATTGATCTAAAAAAATAAACGTTGGTAAGAAAATTTGTTAATTTGCAATTCATATTTGCTGAAATAATGCATACTCTTATATCATTATTATGAGCTAGCAAGCTATTTTTAATGTGTTTATATATAAATATAATAATTATTTGTGACTAAAATGTACTGCGGCAAGCAGGTCCGGAATTTGTATAAATTAATAGTAACAGTGTTTTCCACTAGTTCATGATAAAACACTACAAACTTCAAAAAGTGACTAAAAAATGCACTCTTGCAGATGATACATATCCTAGTGTGCATACTGGAAAAAAATGTAGTGAGTGAAAATAATGCAATTGGCTGCTAAGATAATCTACAAATTGTGCCAGAAACGCTAGACATTTGTTTGTGTTTTAGTGTTTTTGCATAATGTTCTCAGTTACTTAGGTTAATATTTCAACATATCTTTATTCTAACCTGTTATTATCAACCCTGAGTTTACTTTCATTTCTATCTGCTTTTAAAACGAAAATGACCATTTGCTTTCTTTATGGTGTAATACTTTTTTGCGCAATGTAAAATTACATCAAATGTTGTTATCAAGCAAATTCTTTGGTTTCGCTGTTTGAGGTTTGAATTAAATTACTGATATTTTGAAATTGTAAGATACTCAAATGCCACTCATCATATTTCAAAGTGAGACTAATATTGTATTAGACGTGACATGTGATTTAAAACTGTTTTAAAGCTTTCTGGCTAGGAAAACTGGCTTAAAATATGGAATTTCTTATAAAGATATATAATGAAGGTCTCAATATCTTCACATCTTGCAGATATTAGGTTCATACAAAAGCGTAAAATGAAAAGGAAAAGACAAAATCAGCCGTGTGGCGCATACTCAAGCCAAAGTTAATTTTAGTAGTAATAGTGTTTGACATGTGAATCGTATAAAGACACGGAGTCTGAGGCCCTGATCCAATTAGAGGTTAACATATATTTTGTGAAATTCAAAAAGCATAGTTTCAAGAATGTAAAAAAAGTCTTTCTTTATTTCAAAGTTGAATATAAACATGCTTCTAGCGATATGTAGTGATATAATAATTGTTTTGCACCACCTCATTACATGATCAATCAAACTCATACACTGATTGGTCATCATTAACATGTTCACATATATACACATATTTGCTTTGCTCTGATATCAAATCTAAAACATATATGGTTTTCGTTTAATTTATGATTTTAACGGATGTATTGGTTTTTCTTAAACCATCATGGGATATAACAGTTTCATACCTATCTAGGCGATCCTTTAGGTAATTGTATTCATCCATCGTTGTGATGCTGGCTAGCTCTGCTTCCATGTTTTGACACACCTTTTCAGCGTTGAAATAATTCGTATTCTCTCCATTTGATATGAAATATTCGTAGCCGCTATTTTCGCGTGCGAACCACTCTCCTGAAATGTGCGTCAGTAATATAAATTAAGATGGCATATGAAAAATTACATTTGCTGTTGCTTTGTGGTAACTATACGCTTGGTGTAAACATGTATCTTGACTTAGGTTAACACAAAACTTGTCATCAAAAACATACACTTAAATGCTAATTTTGTATACATGGAAGGGTTCATAGAGTTCTTGTATATTAACCATATGTGTATCAGACTATATGTGAGCACATTTGAAATAGTTATGCCCTTAACAGGCGTTATATCAAGAGGATTGGACTTACTTATTCTTAGTATGTATCATTTGACTTTTAGTTTTATAAGAATATTAATTGACATATCTAACTGTGCAATATTGATTATCCTTGTTTCAATGCAAACAACGTCGCTGTGATCAAAGTTATTTGGATTGCTGACCAGGATATAATGATCAATTTCTTTTATAAAACGGGATCTTAAAAATATAGCATAGAAGGTATGGCCTTATATTCTTATATCATAATTAAAGCAGTAAATAATACATTGGTTTGGTCTCAAAAGAACACAATAGTTTATGGACTGCGAAACGAATGCTCTTTATGGATGATAGTAAATATAAATTAAATGTAAAACGGACAACTGCAGGGTTAATGCTTAACTCGCAAAAGTTTGAATGTAGAAGGTTGGAATACTACTTACAATTACAATACAAAACGTAATCATTCTTATTCAAACTTATACGAAGACGTATAACAACGATGAACATGAAATTTTTAAAAGGTACATACATGAACAAATATTCATCGGTTTATTTGAAATGTGCATAAAAAAGATCATTAATATTGTTTTTTGATAAAACATGAACAATGCCTTCAGATTCCACAACTATGCAGTCACACTCATACCAAGAAACCAACGCTAAATATGTACTAATGAAATTATCCCCAACAAACATTCCTGTTTTTCCTGTAAAACCTAAACAATATTAAGTTTATAATTTGAAACAATAATTTCAGCGAATAAAGCATGGAGTTACTACCCTAGATATCAATCATTATGTTATGTGGGTACGTTTTGATTTTTTTCTGGTTTTACTTGCAAAAACATGCTTCATTATGATGCAAAAATCAATATGTATACAATATATTGACGTCATGCATAATTATATGAAGAAATTGTACACTAACAATTATTCACAATTAAATAAAAAACTAAAATAAAAATAGAACAAGAATGAATAACTCTACCAAAAGTAAGACCCTACCGGTGCACAATCTTATGATAGCGTATATCCAGAAAGTACAAATCGAACAACAGTGATGCAATTGCATTTTTTATATATCTTTTTTTTTAAACTATATATTTAATCTTCATAAGATTTGAAACAATCTATAATATGTCTAGTTAGTGTATCATATAAATAACATAGAATCGTGTCAGTTTATTTTCATTTCCTTGTTCCTTAATATTATTATGTCACCGTCAACGCATTTTGATGTCGAATAGGTGCTTGGTGTGTTCCTTTGTATGCAGAAAAAGAGACTATTGATATTGACTAAACCCCGCGATAAATTCATTGTAGCGAAATGTAATTGGATGTGTGTTCTTATGTATTGCATTATGTGTTGTTATGTGTTATTAAGACACAAATTGCATTACATGATAATAGTATATGTACAGGCTAACTCCAAAATAAGTTGGTTGTAAAAATAACCAGGAGCTCAAATTTCAACTGTAATATTTATACAAGACCTTACTTGAAAGACATTTGTTAAACCATTACATGAATACGCATATTATTCGCAATGATATTCAATGCAGCATTTATGAAAATATGAAGTCCAATACCTGCACCAAAACATAATGGGTATATCAAGTTTAATGTGTACTTTAAAGACGCAACATTTCGATCATTATTAAGGCCGTTTTGTGTAAATAGTCAATTAGCATCCATAAAATTCCCATCTGACTTGCTGATACGCTTCCCACTCAACGACCACCAATCGCACCAGCCTCGCTTCCAAAATGGCGGGAAAGACATTTACAGCTTCATCATAGAAGAACCATTGGCCCTGCGATGGGTCGTTGCCATTGAAAGTGGTATCCATGGTTACTAGGTCAGCAGGGTTGTTGCTACGGCTGTATTCCAGATCGTATCTCATGACACGACCGGTCGTGCCGATACTATGTAGCAGCATTACTTGATCAAACTCCACCTATATAGTAAAGCTTATTCTTTCTGACATTGTATAAAAACTTTAAGGTGATGCGTACCTTGAATCGATTGCTAAAATATATATTTGACCATTGAATAACCATTGATTCATATCAGAACTGAACAAAATATAACATCAATAAGCAGCTTTGTACGATGCAGTTATTATTAAAACAAATTAAAAAATTAAAAACAGAACCTGCAGCCATTCATAACCGGTGTATTCATATGTAATCCACCATTCGTCTATCGTATTAATAGGCCAGTTCATCCGTGATGCTATTGGTGTGTAAAAGTGGAAATAAGACGAAGCCGTTATTGCCGAATCCGATACATTATGCACGACACCGGATATAAGTGGTTGAAATCCTCCAACGCAGAACAGTTCTATTTGGAATGGTTTGTTTTGGGTTTAATATTTGTTTGATATGTAAAATGCAGTTCGGATAAACATGATTATCGGAGTTGTTTTTAAATATTAAAAAACATTCAAAGCATTTATACCATTGTAATATGTTCAATGCATAATTATTGAGTGACCATTAATTATTAACTTATAATGAATCTCAATTTATCACTATTTTCGTTTTTTTTAAATACAGTTAAGTTGTATTTTTGATTCTAGGAGGATCTAATGTTGTCCTTATAATGGATTAGGAAGGTTTTTATCGTTCATTAAGGTTTTTAATTTAGTATATGTTCGAATTGGAACAAATTTGATAAATACAGTTATATTTGAAATAGCAACATTGCATTCATTATGTTGCATTGGTTGGTTTCAGATTCAAATAAAGCTTACCTATGTATATATTCAGCGGATCTTCCAATGCAGTCTCACTCTTTTCCGCAAGTGCATAGCAACGCCCGTCCTTGAAGTTGGCTCCGACACATTCTTGGTTACTATAGCAATCCATTGCACATTGAACTGCTGATGTGACTTCATTCATGGTTGCTAGTGCACCTTCATAGCGAATTGCGCGATGCATATAAAACGTACGCATGTTCAATTCAAAAGCGACACAATATGAAACGAATAAAACGTAACATTTGAGAAAGTGTGCCATTTTTAGTCTTACGTTTGTTCTTTAAAACTAAGAACAGTTTCGTATTTAACACAATTTCGATTTAAGTTATTCGATTATAACAAATACTTTAAATGTCATCCACAATATGTTTGTTGCTGCTGTGAAGAAAAGACTATCCGTTACCTCTTTAAAGCACACTATATGAGGAAATGTGATATTTAATGCGTGTTCAATTAAGCACTTTGTTAGTCATTACATTTTATTGACATACGTACAAATAAAACCGAAACCATTTTGTCGTAAATAAGTGCAACATGTCCGGTCAAGCGCAAACAATCTGACGTCAATCAGCGTCTACCCTGACCCAGGTTATTGATTTTAAATCAAATATGATGATGACCTGAATAATGAATTTAGCTGTAATTTAAGCCCAGTCTATCAGATTCAGTCAAGCAAATGTTTGAATACATAGTTTAAATGAATAGTCATTTTATATGAACGAATTCTTTTTTGTGAGCATCCAATTTGTGTATAGATAGCCAATTATTGAAAATCATAGAATATAAATCTTTCATTCACCTAAACACATGCTATATATCATTAAGAAAATAAAGGAGTTTTTAAAATAAATGGCAAAATGGGAAGGATCTTGGCGCCATTGTATAAGATATACTAATAGAAGAACATGGGTGTCAATATATTGTTGTAATACTACACCTGGACCAAACAGACAGCTCCCATGCAAAACAATATGAAGGCCAATTCGATAAAGTCTGGCTCCATATGCAATTAAGTTATTGACAGATATAATAATGTATTTAATGTGCTTCCGCTATATCACATCTAACCCACGCACATTATATTGCATTATGGACTATCATCATAAACCATTAAACTACTTACTCGATTGAAACGAGTTATGAAAGTCTCGGCAAGGCTCATTTTCAAACAACCACCCCGTACACCTACGCACCACATGATGAAATCCCTCCACTGGTTGAAAGTGAAAGACCGAATCCGGTATAAAGTGCTATTAATTTTTTTTATTACATTACATTTTCATTAAAGTGCTATTAATGACGGGGAAATGTGTTATCGAACAAGCACCTTCATATCTCAACGACATTTTAGTGCCCTATAAACCAGGTCGTGCGTTAAGGTCAACGGATAAGAACGATTTCGTTATTCCACGAACTCGCACTCGCTATGGCGAACGTGCCTTTAGCTACGTTGCACCAGCTCTTTGGAATGAACTACCTTTTGTTTTGTTTAGTTTTGTTTTTATGTAGCGCTTTGGCCAAGTGTGCAAAAGTGCGTTACAAATGACTCTTTATAATAATAATAATAATAATAGAATTTTTTATTAACCCTGTTTTTTTTTAAATGGCAAACGGTATCATCGCAAGGTGTATCCTTACATACAGTTTCCAAAACTGACAGCATGTGTCAAAAAGTTTCCGGCCAATAATTCCAACCATTACGTTTCAAGATATAAATATAAAATAGTGTAAAGTGAATCCGGCCCAAAAAATTTCCGCCCAAAAAGTTTCCGGCCATAGAGTTTCCAAAAATGCCAACATTGGACAAAAAGTTTCCAGCCATAAAGTTTCCAAAATTGACACATGGCCCAAAAAGGTTCCGCCCAAGAAGGTTCCAACTTTTTTTTAATATAAATTACTTTCATATATTTATTTTCCTGTGTAAAAATCGAGATTTTTTTCAATTTTGGTTGACATAAATTAAGTATTCTTATCGATTCATTAAAGCTTAATATCTTTCTAATGACAAAATACGTATATTTAAGTATTCATAAAACAGCTAAATAATGTCACTGAGGTTACCCAAATTAAGATTTGAGTGAAATAAGACATTTAAAATTCATCATTTTCCAATTTACTTATCACCGTGAATCTGTGAATAGCGAAGAAATTAAATAAATTAACATGTTTATTGTGAAAACGACAATGATATCGATGCAGTAATATGAAAAACAGTTGCTATCCCCACTGGGCAAAACCAGAGAGGTATTAAATTTCTTCATTTTCCAATTTACTTATCACTGTGAATTTGGTTAACATCTAAATTTTCAAAATATCGAAAACATTAAATAAATTAACATGTCTATTGTGAAAACGACAATGATATCGATGCAGTCATACGAAAAGCAGATGGTAACCCCAGTGACACTGGGCAAAACCAGGGATGTATGGTAAAAAACAAATAACATCGATTAACAGACGAGTAGATATTTTCCAACTAATTTATTTATAAAATAGCATTTTTACCATCATCAAATTTTAAGAAACATTTTGGACGGAAACTTGTTGAGTCATGTGTCAATTTTGGAAACTTAATGGCTCGAAACTTTTTGGGCGGAAACCTTTTGGCTGGAAACATTTTGTCCTATGTTGTCATTTTTGGAAACTTAATGGCCGGAACTTTTTTGGGCGGAAACTTTGTGGGCGGATACCAGTGTACAGTATATTTCGAAAACGTTACTAACGTGGCTAATCTTAGAGTTAATACTTAGAATATATATTATTTGGTTCATGGCTTATATTTATGTAAGTTGAACATTCATATTTGATATTCAATAACATGAAAATGAACATCTTATCAGATATTGAGCATACCGATCGCACTATACTTAAATGAATCTTTGATTTATTATATGGTTCACCGAATGCATATAATTGAGAAAAGACTTATGACATTTTGTTTTCAAACAGGAAGCGCTATTGAGGATAATCTGAATAGAGAATAAATATTTTCACTTTACTCTGACTCAATAATCTTCTTTGCTAATTCAAAAGGTTACAACCCAGAAATATACCCTTTATATCAAATTGGTAACTATTGCCATTGTCAACTATTTATTCATGATTTGTTTTCAAGGTTCAGCGACATAAAATTATGCATGTATAGGTTATCAAATAGGCAGAGTGTTGTATTGTAAATTCAAGAGCGTCGAGACGTAGTCCAGTTTTTTTTTTTTTTTGTATTTCCAGACCGCACGAGGGCCTATTTTATAACCGGCTTATTTTATTATTCATTAGAAATTGAAATGCTCTTCCCATT
>LQRL01065926.1:0-12959 GCA_001703475.1 Hydroides elegans | reverse complement strand
CACAGAATGATATAATTCGTTATTTATAAAAAGGAAAATATAAGTTACAAGTTGGCCTAAAGGAATGTGTACGAGAATTCTCGACCCATGTGAAAATACATGAAAATTCTTATTTCCGTTAACACCAGTGTCGTTCAGCGATATTTCGCTTCGCAACCTGACCTTACAAAAAGCAATTTTCCCATTATGTTAGCCTTGAATAACAATGAGTGGTCATAAATTAACGAAATAAACTATTTATATATTGCCTACTGTATACTTGACAAACTTAAGGCCCATATCTATTAAGCTGAAATGAACATTCGAGTTCGTAATTATTGTAGGAAATATATATACAATAGACTATACTTCGATAAGTTCAGAGGAAAATTTTCTTTGCATTACACTAAGACATAATTTGGGTGCAAGGAAGCATATAAAACTTATGCATTAGTCATTTTCCTTTTTCTGTTACAATAATTGTGTAAACATCAAAGGTAAAAAGTGTATGGGGTGTATGTTGAAAGCCTTTACGAAACAATTTATATGTGTTACTATTAAAGACAGTTGAAAATCATTACTATTTATATGAATATATTACGTACGGATTAACTATATGTAACCCCTATTTTTTCCATATTATGTATAGGATCATATTTATTCGCAGTTATGGCATAAATCATTAAACAAGCATGATATATAAATATTTTTTTTCTCAGTTGGAAAAGTCGTTTCTAATTTTCAAAAATGGGACATAATCATAATATTTCTTTGTTCTATTTAGCTTTTGATAATATGTTTGCATCGCAACACTATCATGCCAGTTTTTAAAACTACGTTGCAGTGATACGGTTTTGACGTTCACGATGAAAACTGACGCCAGGTATATTTCATATCAAACCACAAAGCATCGCCTATTTGGTATCGAATGATGTCTTGCAACCCTGTGGTTTCTATTTATGTACAATGCGGAAAATATTCATATAGGTAAATATCATAGTGAATATTCATTGTAAAACATGATAATACTAATAATATTGATTTCATAGATAAATGTTATCAGCTTCTAACTATTTCTGATCGTTATAGTTCAGAAATGGTTAAGCACTCAGAAGACTGTAAAACATTAGTACATAACAATGTTTTTTCTCTGTACGCATGGTACGCTGGTCGTACAATACCATGAAATAACAAAAATGCATTGATTTGGCTCGCAAATGAATATTCACTTATATATTATATTCTACAACTGCTGGTGTTTTGTCCATGTATGTACAATCTTTGTGACATTTATATGAGCTTCTTATATGTAGGAAAATATATTACAAATTATTTCAATTTATGCATGCTTGAAAAACGAAATAAAACGCTACCAGAAATTGCATATATAGTTTTATTTTCTACTAAACCTCTTTAAATAAATAAGATTATATACATTGATTGATTGCTTTGTCATATTATTTATTCAGAGGATGCATCAAATATGTTATTTATTTTTAACTATCGTTTAATGTCACGCTGTCAAAATCTTTCAACAACCTTAATTCGCTTTCGGTCAACAAACGTACCAATGTTCCGTGCTATACGGAGTAAGATTGTCGCACACGGCTTATTCGTTTACAAGCTCCATAATATCTGATAAAACTCTTAACATCAGCTCTCATCTTTCTAAAATGCACAATATAGGTTGGTAGATCCAGCATAAATATTCCCGTTACTACACTTGTCACAATAAATAGTGCTATTGTACCTAATGCTATAGCTGAAGCTCGGTCATCTGGGCTACCTCCTTGGACAGCCTCGTATCTTATATGTGTGTCCATATATGGTAATTCATTTGGAATTTGTGAGGTGCCAATAGTGCCCATATATGGAAGTTCATTCGGGTCTGTGGACGTGTCATTAGTGGGAGGGGTTTCGGTTGCTGAGATGTCTGGATGGTGAGTTGTGATTTGATCAGTTGATGTTGAGGCAGGAAATG
Organism: Hydroides elegans; assembly: GCA_001703475.1. NCBI lineage: Eukaryota > Metazoa > Annelida > Polychaeta > Sabellida > Serpulidae > Hydroides > Hydroides elegans. Next base: position 10,999 of record LQRL01065926.1, on the reverse strand, counting down.
TGCTGGAGTCCAGATTAGGAGCAATAGTGTATATTGAAGAGTCATCTATGTCTAAATCATCGTTTGCAACACCGCTGTCAGTGGTCATTTCCGGAAGAGCAGTACTCTCTATACTGCTATTAGTTTCCAAATTCGTTCCAAGTACTGTAATTCCACTGGGTATACCATTGGTATTGGCCAGATACATATTCATGGTATCATCCAAATTGGATGTTTCAACATCGTCTATATAATCACTAGATGTTGATTGGTCCATACCTGAATCGGATTCGGATTGGCTAACAGAGGCCACGTTCTGTTCCGATTGGTCAGGTGAGGTCATTTGTGGATCCGATTGGTCAGCTACGATTCCTAAGAGAACAGATTGATTGATGCTCATTTGCATTGGAACCAGATTAGCATTGCTTTCTTGACTTGGTATTGTTGTTGAAGTGTGAATCCCTACTTGAAAATACGGCGTGGTTGGTGTTTCAACAGGAAGGGTCGGTGTGTATTCTCTCAATCCGGCTGCAATATATTTTCAGTTTCATTCAAGTGTGCTCGAAATTGATGACTGATTTGTCAAATTGATAAGAACTACATTTAAATAAAATTGAGTAACCAAGTAGCTTGTTTCCAAATACATAATTAACTTTTATATTAAATTTGTATACAAGTTTTTTCTTCTAATAATTGCAATAGAGTTATAAGAGAATGAGCGCTCATCATCATATATATTAGCAGAATAAAATAGCTTGCTCTTTAACAATTCGAAAGAAAAAACTTGATTTCATTTTGTGTCATAAAATTCGAAAACAATTTTTATTTGTTTTTCATTTTCCCGTGAATACTTAAAACTTAACCTTGCAACCATTCCTGAATACGACTGAGCTCTTCTTGTGACTCCAGTACTGCTAGATACGACGCTTGGCCTTGGAAAGTGGTGTCTCCACATAAATTGACTGCTTCATCCCAAGAAAAACCAGACCATTGAGATCTCAATCTAATCGCATGGGTAGATGATAATTAAAAATAGATGAAGTAAAATTGACCACACATGGTATATTTATTCAGTTCCTCATATGAATAAAGAAATTATTTATAGATTTTATTTATTTCGTTTCTTTCATCCTTATTTCGATATTAACAAAAAAAGTAATATGATGAATCATTAGATATTTATAGTAAGAACAATATTTCACAAGATGTGCAACTTTACGGAAAGGTTATGCAATGTAATTGAATTGTAGCGCTTAGTTGCATTGTTTAATAAGCCCAATATAAATTACCGAACTATTTTATTTATAACATTTAACCGGCATATATTTGACACGTTTGTAAATATCAACCATTATCTATTTTGTCAATCAAGGAATACATTTTGATAATTTTAATAGGCATTCCCTTTTATAGCTACCTATAACATGAGTCGCCATTTTCAGGAAGTCGGATCCAGATATCGCCCGGACATTCATCCGCTGTTTCTTTAAAATATATAAATAAAGTATATTAATAATGTGCGTTTCCACGGCAGAAAAGTCAAAAGTATTTGTCACTGTTTTCTTTATATGACTTTCTAAATTCTACAAAGAAAACAGTGAAAAAATTGCTGACTTTTCCGCCGTGGAAACACACTCTAATGTATTTTTTAACATTTTGAGAAAAACGATTCCCAATAATTTAAATGATCGATAAAGTAAAGTCTCATAAAATATTTCTTAGCGTAGAGATTGCTGGTGATTTATATGAAGGTTTAACAATCATCGACAAACTGAAATTCTAGTACAATTTATATTTCCTATCGTTTATACATAAATATGATTTTTTTTTGTGTTTTACCTATTTCACATAGCGCCGCATGTAGTAATGTATCCATTTCAACACCTTTTAGTCGAAACCCGTAATCCCTCGCAAGCACCAACCTCCGATCTTCCTGGCTGTTCCCATTAGCAAACGAGTCACTTCCACTGTCCATTGAGTCATAACTAGCATCGTTACCAAGATTGACCATTTCGTTTGAGTCACTGTTGCTATGGTTGGCTCCGTTGCTATGCGTAACGTCAGGAGATGATACATCGTCATAGGCGACGTCATATTCTGAGAAGTTGTCGATGTCACTGGTGTGACTGTTGTGATCCTTGAAATATTAATATTTGTGATCATGTTATTTCCATTAATAGATATGCATTCATATAAATTTCACATGCGTATTTCTGATCAACGTTTAAATACATGTCGTTGAATGTTCGATTTCAAGCTTATTCATTTAAAGGAAACAAATTAATTTAAATGGAACAATCTATTGGCGTTATGATGCAACTCGTATCTCGATATTGCACGAATGATATTTATTGCAAATAGGTTCAGAAAACAGGCAAGCATATAGGCTTCTTCAATATTTTATCGAATTTCGAAATATATATTTTATTCACGAGGCGAGTGTTTATTACCTCTATTTGATTTTGATCATTTTCCTCTGCCCAATATGTGTTGATATGGGTAATGGCTACAAATAAAAATATTTCGCATATAATATATTAAATAATATACTTAAACGCAAATTAAATGTAATCAACCAATCAATCAATATATATCACAAAATAATAATAACTGTTTGATTTACTTATATTTTGTATAAACGCTGAGCTGAACATCCTGGAAATACAAGCGTTGAAGCCAAACCAGTTACTCAAAATATATAATTTGTGATGTATTGCATTATAAACTTTCGTATTCAATTCTATTATTCACTTTAGGAAAAACGTTATCGCTTCCACAGTAAAAATATGTTATGTATTCATAGAATCATCACTTGCATTTCCGTTGAAATATGACTAACACTGAAATAAAATGAACAATATGTCGAACAGGGCGGTTGCCCTTATTGGTACATGTACTTACATATATGGATGGATGAGCCACACGCCCAAATCCAAGTGCTATCCGATGTTCTTCCACATATCCATATGTCACCAACTAAATACATAAGTTAGATACATAAAATAGAAATATAGCTCGAACTTATACGCTTAGTGATTGCATAAAAAAATGAAAACATAACATGGTAAAAAGAAAACAAATAATATTTTTTTTCGATAAATTGAGCCAAAAAAAAGAGAATTTGAATTATTTGTACTTTTATTGCAAAATATTTTGTTTATTTTTTTCTAAATGAAATAAATATAATGCAAAGCATTGCTTGGGCGAGAGGGCATTTATTCGTTTTATTCAACATGTATCCATATATTCAGTACAGAATGAGCGATTCAAACCAAAAACAAAACCTATTTTGTCCGAGTTGTATGGCAAAAAAGAGGAATTATAAGTGCTTCTTAATATCACATATGAAAATCGTATCCTATTTCTAAGTATATTTTCCAAAAGGACATATATACTTACCATTTATTGCATCCATCGATATTTCCCTAAAGAAGCAAAACACAAATATGTGAAATAACAGCTGCATCTCAAATTATATTTTATACTCGCTTATTATTTGTTAAAGTTTTATTTTATCAATCTGATATATTGCACCTGTCGATTTAACAACGGTGATTATTGATCCCATTGTCGGCAAATCACTTCAAACTATATTTTTTTGTTTCCAGATACATTGTTAAGTAATATTTTCCACACCAAATATATAATTAAGATGCAAACTTCATCCTGAAACTTATATATTGGTTCTTATACCCATTCCACGCCCAAATATCCAATCCTTCGATCTGGGATAAAGATTTGGCCTGGATACTATGTCTTTAGAAAACCAGCACAATATCAAAAAGTTATAGACAATAAAAGATATAAGAAATAATAAACAATGGGAAGTGTCATTTTCATTGTTTTCTATTGCCCAAGCACTGATCCATACTCATTTGTCATGTTATGAATCCAGGTTTTAATCAAAAGATTGTTCAGTGTTTGGCTCGAAATTGTGATTAATCGACGAGATAGTGATTGGTTTGAGGATTGATTGGTTTTGAAACGATGTTCCGCGCTGTTGTGTTTGAATGATTTTATGGCAATTTATCACATTTAGTCAATCTACATTAGTAGCTGTTTTTTTTTTTCGCATGCGTGCATATTGTATTTTTTGGCAAATTTAAGCTTAAGTTTTCTCATTCGCAGTAAAATGGTTTTGTCTATTTTGTTATTTAGTTCAAATGAAAGACCATTCTAATGAACATAAATATAAATGATTTTATTTTTGTATAAAACAACTTCGGTTTAGCTGCAGTATATTTGGAGCTAGCCATTAACTCGAAATGAACATTTTGTTGTGTTCAATATTCATTATCATTTAGGCTATGAATATTTTCGGGGATAAACATGAATTTAATCATAAACATGTACATACTCAGATATAGAATAAGCTTAGTGAGTATTCAATTAAAAAGCGCTCATATATGGTTATAAAGTTTTCAAGAGCTCAGTTTGTAGTTTTTTTTATAATAAGATAGCAGTGTTACAAATTTGAACTCTTATCATTGGAACCTCACAACTCTATGCCTCACTTAAACAATAACATATACAATAAATAGAACAGCCGTCTATATGAATAAATTATACCATCATTATCATAATATACAATGTTGCAATGTTGTTTCCCTGATTGGGTTGCTTAATGCAAATCTTAGTCTATCTATAATATAGAATGGAATACAATTTAATCTCCAATATGTGGGACATACAGTTTGGATATTTTTTGAAAATCCTAATATATTTGTCTTTATATAAGAAATACGCGGGAAAAACGGCTCTACTTTATGACCAAATACACACTTATCTCTTAAATTTTACATGTGTTTATTCGGATTTGGAATCAAGTACTTCAGGAATCAGGAACATTTTTATTTGTCTCCATTGTATTTCCGTGATATTTTGGTCAAACTTTATAAACTTGTTGTTTTGTGCTTATGAGAAAAAGCAGTTTAACTAAAGTTCAATATTTAATTAATTATCAATTTGGTCACTTTGCTCCTCCAGAATCGAATAACCTTGTGCATCGGTAGGTCCATCTGAAAAACTGTTCGACGACCGCTTGTCGTTTAACTTTTTAAGAAGTCTACGCCAAAACCATCGATTTTTAGAATTTGGATGCCATTTAATTCTAACATGGTTTTCTAATAGGCTCCTCGCGGCAGGATTTTCAATCACACTGGGAAATCGATGATATGTAATTGCAATTACTTTCTGTTTACGATCCTGTGCAATATGATAGGCTGTATCGAGTTGAAGGTTGAAAGAATTCCCCAATGCCGCTTCACTCAAGACAACGATTATTGCTCGTGACTGTTTAATATATTCTTGTGTGTTCCGAATTACACTTTGTCCGAGTATAAAACCACGGGCTGGGTCAAATATTTCAAATCCCTCCTGTTCAAGCGGTTTGGTTAGATTGTCTGGTACCCATTCGTAATCACAATCATCTTTCGAATTATAGGCTATGTACGCATCACATTTGTATTCTCTCTTATCAGGAGTGATTTTGCGACAAAGGTTAAGGAATTTGAAAAGCAACAGTGGGATATTATAACGATTGTAATATCCTATCTGGTATAAAGATTGCAACCACTACAGAAAATAGAACCCAGCCATCATTGTTGTCATTTTCACTTTCATGTTTATCTTCTTCCTTTGGAATATCCGCGTATGTGCAGTTCACTATACCACTGATTAGAGATCCGTTATAATGTATGGCCTCATCCGCTTTTCGATATCCGTGGTTGAGAATAAATGTTTTATTCATAATTTCGAATGGTTTCGTGGTACAGTGCGAACGTAATTGTTTGAGTTTGTCGGTACATTGTTTTGAATTATCGTCACTCACTTGTTTGACGATTTTTAGTTTGTTTTCACAATCTTGATGTTTTTGTTTAAATTCTTTTATTCCGCTTTGACATTGTTCATGATAGCTTTGATATTGTTCTGTATCATTTTTGCCATTTCTTTTGTCGATTTGACATTTTCCGTTATCGCTTTGGCACTTTTCTTTATCCATTTTGATATTTCCTATATCGGTTTGGTTAATTCTAATATGACTTTCGTATATTTTAATGTCGCTTTCGCATCGTCCGTTGTCATAAATGCATTTTCCTTCAACTCTTTCGCATGTACTTATATCCTCTTTGAACTTTTCTATTTCGCGCTGGTGTATTCCTGTTAAATAGTTAAAGTATACTATAGAGCATGCCACCGACAGAATAAGAGTTAAGCCGACAAATAGTAAAACTAGAATCCAAAATGTCTTCTTCAAATTTTGGTTTTCAATTTCTAAATTTTCGATGATTGCCCTTTGTTCATTCAATTCCGTGTTTTTTCTATTTAGTTCTGCATGTAAATTCTCAATTTCTCTTCGTTTTGTCCGAATCTGCCATTTTAAAAACTTAATTACATTTTCCCTTCTATCTATTTGATTTGGCATTTTGTTTCTTTCCCTGTGTTTTTTGTTGTGTTAATGAAACGAGTCTGCGTATTAAAATTATTATTCTATATGCGTTATAATATAAAATATAATAAGCTGACCTCAATATGGTAGACTATTACTCAGTCTGCAAGATGCAATCATATAAAGATAAGCATATCACTCGCACTTAAGTCTGGTCAGGAATCAATACTGTTGAGGGTTTATTATTACACTGTAACCGGCTAAAGGCTAAAGGCTATACTAAATCTATAATAATTAGTCGAAAATGAAATCAGTGTGCATATAATTACATGATTACTTTATCTAGCATTCTGATTTTTTAACATCCATGTACTGCGTATGAATTCTAATTATGATATATTCTATAATATATTTATCAAGTTGTCGCTTTCGGATATGACAGTCAACACAACTCCTAACCTTACAACTCAAACGGCTAAACGATGCAACCCAAACGCGTAAACGAAACTTTTCAAACGGCTAAACGAAACTTTCCAAACGACTAAACGGCAAAACGGCTAAACGCCTAAACGGCTAAACGATGACCGATAGCTGCTGTGGGGGTTTAAAAGGAAAGGCATGCAGTCATTTATTCATACTTCAATATGCCTCGACTATCATTGGAGCTGCGCAAAGCTGTTATTCATGTGAAAGAGGATGTGTGTTTTCTACTGCAGAAATTCAGGAGAGTCTTGAAACAATGCCTTATCCAATGAATCTATATTCATAAATCCGTGAAATATATTGCAAATCACAGCAATAATATTAAAAATGCATTTAAACTATGCGCGCACAACATGTGTAACCCGACAAAAAATGTATAATATTATTCATTAGCTCTTAAAGCGGTCACAAAAATGAGTGCAAAGTATTTATTTCAATATTATGTATTGACCCGAGATCTAATTCCATACATTGTATATCAAATGAGGAGTGAAATCACGTATTGAATCATTTTGTACAACGAGACATAATTGATCAACACACTGGTAAAGCACAATGGTTATATCAAAAAGAAATGCAACTATTTTATAAATAAAAGAAATGTTTATCAAATTATGAGACCCCTAATAATTGAATCAGAAAATGTTTTGCATATGTACATATTTGCATAATAATATTCATATGATATTGTATCTGTCGACATAAAACACAGAACAACATGTCTAAACGGCCAAACGGTTAAACGCCTAAACGGCTAAACGCCTAAACGGCTAAACGCGTAAACGGCTAAACGAGAAACGCGTAAACGAGAAAACGCAAACGAGTAAGCGAAACTTTTGAAACGAAAGAAATTGCTATCGATATTTAGGTTAGGAGTTGTGTTGACTGGACGTCGAAATCACGTTAAAATGTAAGGCTGTCGGAGACGAAATTGTCTTTCTTCATTTAGTTTTAGGAACAGGTTAACCCTTACGAAAATTGTAGACTCTTCTCGTCAGTTACAAAATGGTATCCGGTCAAAAAGTCCCCGGACATAAAGTCCCCGGACATAAAGTCACGATTTTGGCAACATAGGACATAAAGTCCCCAGACAAAATGTCCGATAAAATGTTATTTTCCCAATATTTTTTTTATATTACGATTAACTATCATTTAAGAGTATATAACTTTAAACATGCATTAAAATAAAATGAAAATGAATGTTTCTAAATTATATTTTTGCACGGGGACTTAATGTCCTATGTTGCCCAAATTGGGGACTTTATGTCCGGGGACTTTTTTTCCGGGGACTTTTTGACCTGGATTCTTACAAAATATATCGCCACTTCCGTGAACAGATTATCCTAGACTCTATAGATTAAAAGCGATAGAATCAAGGCTATGTCAAATCGCCGACTATTTCTGCAAATGAAATATAGCGTTGAGGCCTGGCCACACACACACACACACACAAAGCGTCATCTAGCCTTTCGTCATTTGCAGCGGCATGTTTTTCCTTTAAATCAAATTCAATGACATACAGAAACATAGTTGTGATAATAGGGCTAGCTGGTCACATTGGCCGTTGTTTTCGAGTATCTTTACCCATACATGTATATGCCGCTTTTCCATAGGATTCCTTATGGGAAATTCAAAACGCTACCAAAACACTCATTGCGTTTTAAATGTATGGCACATATCACTCTATCTAAAATCTAATTTAATGTAACCAAGGCCTAAGAGCATTAATGAAGGGTTCGATTCTGTAAACATTTTACATATAAAATTTAATATTAAGGAGTCACACATGTTATTGCACTGACCTCTTTATATGTATTTCATTCTTTAAGTCAATGACAGTTTGATAAAATGAACCACTCTCCATATTATGCAACGAGTACTTTGATAAACATCAAGATTGTGTCTCCAAATAGATAAGAATGGACAATGAAACAAACGTGGGTTTCGTTGCGATACTGACCTTGTTCATAATACAAGTACATTTTGGTCAAACATGTTTATAAAATTAATAATCAGTTGATGTCTGTAGATATCTGTGCAAGATTTCGGTAAAATTGTATGTCATAGAAAGGATGGAGCTCTTTAAAGGCTTAGATTCGCCTATATAACAACCTTTTAAACTCTGGATATATAAATTATTATTTCTATATTTGAGAGGTCATCAGAATATAACATACATTTAAATATATGTTATGCAAGTGAATCTGGGGTTACGTTGAACCTATTCCAAAAAGGTCAGATTTTTATCCAGCAAGCATTTTTACAAGAAACCCACCAACTATCAAAGGAAGATCGAATGAAATATTGATTCAGACTATTTTGGTAAAAGATCGATTAGAATTCTATTTTAAAATAACAAAGAGACAATCAAACGTTGAGACTGTTTTGTTCAATAATATAGACTCTTTGTAACATCTTTGGGAACAACTTCAAGATTGTGAAAATTAAAATTCAATCACATAAAGTAAATCACATAAACCACAATGGCGACAGTTATCAATCGAATCAAACCGTTGTTGTTACGGGCATCTCGGATATCCAATGCATCACCATGGATACAATCTGGATCACATAGGCTGTATTCTTCGGATCAACCGTTGCCAGGGGTAACACAGAGACTGGCTCCACTCAATGAACTGACAGATGAAGAGACGATGATCAAAGAAACTGGTGAGTTTACCAATTTTAGAAATTATGAAAACCATTTCAAATTGGTCTAATCTCTCAAAATATAATAATTATTGTAGTGTCCCACTCAGCAAGGGTCGAAGGTAGGACGTCGTTTTCTGACATGACGTCGAAATGACTTTCACATTTGGTCTCATGCTAAAGATTTATGAATGTTCGCTTACGTCCCGGCGTAGGGTAACCGTCTTTACGTCTGGCCTGGCTCTACATCGACGCAATGTCCCTTCTAAGTCTGCCATACAACTTCCGGAAGTCCGGACAACTTTATATACGCTCAATTGATAACGTCTTCTCAACATCGTAGGGCGTCTTACCGTTGGGTTTGATCCATTAACGGCGTTTTAACGTTATCTACAAAAAGATCGTTATTGAGTTGTAACTTGGCCCTATCAACATTTACAGGACTAACATTTTCGAACAAAAAATCACTTAATATTTTGGACGATCATGTTTTTTTTTTTTTGGAAACATCGCTTTTTTGCAACATCACTACGTCATTACATGATGGTTCAATATTTAAAGTTATTTCCCGGTTGTTTTGTTCTTTCAGTGCAAATATATTTCATACTACCCTATTCAAGCGGTTAATAAATGAAGCAGGATAGTTTCCTCAGGATCAATAGATAACTAATTGAGCACTTTTTGACACCATTGTAACTACATGTACTTGTGAAACGGATTAAAGTGCTTAAGGGCGTGGCCACATTGGAAGCTTTTTACTTGCTTTTATTTCCTAACAAAGCTGTCTACCAATGTATTCCGTATGGGAAACCAAAACCAACGAGCTGTTAGGTAGCTTTAACTCGCTGTTTTAGTTAACAATGATCAAATAAAACCAAACGCGTATTAATATGTATGATATATTATTTTGTAGCGAGGCGCTTCGCAGCAGAGCGAGTGGCGCCCCTGGCCAAGCAGATGGACAAAGATAGCAGGATTCCGGATGATTTGGTCAAAGGCCTTTTTGATGCAGGGGTTTGTATATGTAACTTATATCTAATGAATATACATAGAGATCCGACAAATATCCAGATATGTAGTACATAGGTGATAACGCGGTTCAACTGTGTCTTCATATTTATTCAACCTTGTGCCATCCATGTCTATTCCGTCTTAACTTTGTATAGTTAATACGACTATTGCGTAGACTATTCGATTTCAAGAGAGTATTTTTGATTGCACGCTGTGTTCCATACTTTGGTTATCTCCATTTGCCCTATTCAACTAGAGGCTAAAGGCCTTCGATCCCCCGTGAACTGTCAATAGTTATTTGATTAAGCATGGCCAGCATGGAATAAACATGGGCACCAAAGATGCAAAGCCCCAAGCCTATGCAATATATATTATTTATCAATACTATTAGCAAATTTAAAATAGAAGGTGGTATTTTTTTGTCCTTCTTACAACGTTTTTCCTACGGCTTTCTCACACTTTTTCACAAAACGTTTTTCTCACAACGTT
>LQRL01065921.1:52017-64799 GCA_001703475.1 Hydroides elegans | reverse complement strand
TTTTATTTTTTATTTAACCATAAAAAATGTATACACTTGCTTGGAGAAAAGTGTTATACAAGTTATACCTAAAAGTAACAAGGCTTATTCGAACATTTTTGTATTGTGCCATTAAAATAATCGTTTATTATTCGCAAACAAGCTTGAGTCTGTAAGTTAATAGTGTTTGTGAATCGTCTATCTAGTCATGAAACCACTATTTGAAAGTGCATGTTTGATATGTTGAATCGATTTTTATAACAAGAATATTTTAAATGGTAAGTAACAGTTCCTAGCATAAAGAGATAATTATACATTTGAACTCGATCTGCCGTAAGATTAACGCGGAAAATGTCAAATCATTAACATATTTCGAAAACCTAAATACTTTCTTATTCGAACTAAAATGTAGCAAAATCATGATATAAGACCAAATAAAATTTCATATAAGATATCAGGATAAAATACGTAAAGTCGTTTAAAATGGAACAAATTCCATACACTAAGTGAAACGATATGTTGTGGATACAAGAGGAAAACTTTTTGGTTTGGATTAAAGTGTTTTATTGTTTATCTCAAGGCTCAATCCGTCATACAGATATGAGAATACAATAAAAACATGTTCATTTTAGCACTTCAAGTTAAATAATGTATCAATCACCAGTGGTAATGCCGGACGTAGTTTAACTGCGATGATTTGGTACTTGCTATTTCGTTTTAATCATGGTTTAGTGCTCATAGAATCGTAAAAAGTCAATGCATGGTTGATATTTTTTTAATAGTTTAACATGCTGTGCTTTTTAATTTGGTACATCATTTATAAAATCCATTTTACATAGCTAAATATCGGATATCTCTTTTGTTCTCGAGTATATAAACGCAATCGCTATAGGAACTAAATAGTATTAGTATACTGCCTCACTAAATGTTATATGTTCTTCTGTTTTCACCATAGCCTTGTTTTTGACTTTACGCAGAATTGTGTCACATCCACTTTTAATAGTAACACGTTATGCAAAATTATATTCTGTAAAAAAATGGCACCGAATCTATTCGAGCACTAACGATTAATGATCTGCATCGCTTATCCATATTTGAAAAATAAATGAAGCATTACATATCCATAGTTATTACACTACTAATTAGAATGACACAATGGCTATGGTGTTCGCTTGAGGAGCAAGGGGTTCAGTGTTCGAGTCTCGGGGGGGGGGGCGCACAGATATGTTTTTCGTAAAACATTTATTACATAAAATAGCATAAAATATTTATATTTGCTATTGATTTTGCATAAGACTAACTAAATATCAAGTTTAATCAATGTTTGGCTTGCCGATGTAGATTTGACAACCACGCAAATGTGCCACAAAGACACATATTTGAAAATTACACTTTGCTGTATAAATCTTAGCTATCACCAAAATGTATATAAAACAAGAATTAAAAACATACTAAATATAAAGTTAAAAATGATGTATGAGGACAGAAAAAACATTTTCGTAACGCCTTTGCTTAGGTTCAAAACGGGGACCCATGACTCCTCGCGACTCAGCCAACTACATGTTTTTAAAATCGAATTGAAATAATACATTACTATTTTTAAAACCTTAATGATATGAAATTATCATCCAACATATCAATTGACCTTGTGGCGGTTCAAATTTAGATAATGATAGATTTTAGACAATAATCATGCTTGTCAAGCACTTTTACCGTCCGAGCCAAAGAGTATAGCTGCTTTTGAATTTCGAAATCATTGCATCTTAATAGATTGTTCTTTATAGAACATTATGTCATAAAACGAACACGCCACTCGAGTTGAAGAATATAGAGGCAACGGTGGTAGCCCAAACAACTAAAAGGGCAGCTTTATATAGAGAATAAACAGCCATGTCGTATAATAATTTCCAGATTTTCTTTTATTAAACAATAAGGTCATTCATATTTCAAATTCAAATTTAAATGATAAAAATATGATATGAAAGTGAGTATTGTATATTTCTTACATGCAAGTGAATATACTTCGTCAATTTCATATTTTAAGCGAAGGTTGAATAAACTTTTTATATTTGGGGAACATTGTTTATTTTAACGAATTTAGACAAGAGTCACATTTATTGATTTTTATTTGTTATTTGTTCTTAAATAAATGAATAGTTCTAGACACGTATCGTCGAAATTAGCTCATCTCTGTTTCATATGAGATAAGTGATTTTTTAGGTATAAATTGAATATAGTTTTTATTGAGGGCCTTTTTAATCATATCAAACATTTGTTTACTACAAAAAAGTCAATTTTTATCATAGGCTTGATTTATTGGCAACTTCTCATTTTAAATAAATTAAATCACACTATTTACAAAACATTCAATGACCAAAAAATGAGTCCTTATGCAGTTGGTGGATAGCAAGGAAATTCGAATTCGCCGTCTTCGGTGCAGCAAAGACGCTCGGGGTGGTCATTTTGTGGAAACATGGTTGCCCAAACGGCCTGAAATACGAATAAAAATACATTTTACAATAACATATTTATAAAATGGTTTTCAATCCAACACCTAAATGAAATTATTCAGTACATTTAGAAAGATAAAAAGCACTATAAAAATCTAGGAATTATAAACACCATATTTAGTGGCTGTAGAAATCCTTCTCATTCTACACGTTGCGATATGTAATCCCGAGTTTATTCTAAACATATCAACTATCAAAAATTATTCACATTGGTTGGTCCATTGACGCAGAAAGGAGCTCGCTTGTACATGCGAATCTCAGTGTTAATGTATTGGTCCAAGAGGACCCTTCGCGAACGCAGGGAATTGCAGTACAACTGTCCGTAGGTAATGTCATCATTCTAAAAGACATTAAATTGGTTTGTCAGGCATATATACATGACTATTCTAGGTAAGCAGACGTCTTCTATGGACATTCAAGAAATATGATCAACAATGCGAATACTAATTTAAAATAACAATAAAACAAGATTTGTTGGTACATTTGTAAAACATATACTTAGTCAGTCTATAAATTTATGAAAAACTATAAAAACTTACCACACTGTATGTGGCGCTTGCAGAATCCAGAAGACTGTATGATGCAAAATATTGGTCACCAAAAGAATTGCAATAAATTTCACATTCTTCGGTAGGAGAATCAGCTACATAGTTGTCACAGAAGGAAAAAGGGGTGTCGCCTGGGAAACATTTAAATAAAGGCTAGGCGATAGTATCAAGGTATTGCCATAGGATGTTTATATATAAAATATAGTATCTAAAAATAAATATTTATATTTATATATTCAACAAATAAAGGTTTATTTTTGCTTTGTATGATTACGAAAATTGCGGAAATATTACCAACTGTTTGATTTTTAGATATTTTTACCAACAGAGCTTGTGTTCATCTTGAAGGGGAGAGGATCATATTCATCTGGAAATAACGTTAATCATACATAAAACAGATATTAAAAGATATAAATGTTTTTAAACATTATTATTGTTAGGATTAAGACACCAAAATTATCAAATATTGCCTTGACAAGTTAATTCATAAACATTACGTCATTAGCTCATAAAGTTAATTTACTTACCACTATCATCGGCAAAGAACTGGATGGTTGTAAACACACCACATTCGCAACTAAAATAATAAAACATTTTGTCTTGTTTTATTTGTAAAACAAAATATTAATATTCGTTTTCACCTTGAATTTATATTTATATATTTTATTTTAAAAAATGATAATGTCGTCAACACATTAAAACACATATTTAAATTATAATATTCTTCAAACTATGATTTCCAATTTGATATTTTGGGATAATATTAGACCACGTTTACGCTTTTGATACGTATCAGAACGCATACAAATACAAGTAAAACAAGCTAGAAATATAATAAAACTTTAATTCGAATAATAAATACTCATTTCAATATTCGTGAAGATAAAACCTACTAGCTGAGGGGATCGGCGGCTTTGATGCAATCAGTGCAGTCATCATAGCACGAGTCATAGAAGCCAAAATCGTTGCAGCACAAAGCCTCTGGGTGCTCGAAAGCTCCAAGGTTCCACTCGTTGTATCCTGAAGCCTCAGGGCATTGTGGGATACGGTACCATGTGCGCATGCTTGCTTCAATGCCGCCTTCCGGCTAAGAAACCAATACCTTACTTTTAATTGATTAAAGGGTTGTTGGTTAATCACAAGCTTAAAGTAAAAGTATAATGAGTGTACTTATTATACCATATAAAAAAGAATGAACCATTACTAATATAATCAAAATTGAGGAAATATGGAGTGATGTCTGTTACGAAATAGTACTTACAATGCGTTGGTCTTGGAAAAGACCTTCACAGTAGAGGCCACCATAGCACCTTTCAATTCCCTGTCAAAATGACATTTTTCTTAGCTAGTTTAGAATAGTCGTAAATATATGAATAGACAAATGTATGTGTGTTCAGATAATCACATCTAGGCATACATCTAGGCATAAGACACATATATATATATGCTTTCTCCAATTTAGACAATTAGGCTGATATTTCAACAACAAATAGTCATGTAAACATCTTTGAGCAAGCTGGTGTTTGCTTACAAACATTATTATGAATGAATTTGAATCAGGTGTTCAAATATGAAATATCATAATATCTGACATCAATAAACGTTTTTTTCATTTATGAATTTTTCATAGTGGCATACATCTTCTAAAGGAGCATCGCACAGAGACCATCCTTCCTCGACCTGCCCACGACCCCATTGGTCACAGATCCATTGGCAGGTGTTGTTGCCCTCAGTTTGCTCGAGGCATACGTCTGGGTCAACCTAACAGAATAAAGAATGTCCCAATCAAATAAAATTTTTACAATTTTATCTGTGCATCTTATTTCTATCGGTTTATACGAGGCACACATCCGGTGATACCTTAGAAAAATATTTTCAATATTATGTGGTTATAGGTTCTGCATATTATTCAGATATTAATTCAAAAATGTAATTATACATATACAAAACATGATTAACAACACATGATTCTATGATACTGCCTTTAACATTTGCAAGGTTACATTGCCAACATACTTTTTGTTGATGGATTCAGCTAAACGTACATGTTAGAAGATCAGAAATAAGACTTAAGTGAATAAAACAGAATCGTATACCTGGTTGGTTGACAGTCTGAATGGAATTGGAGATGCCTCTCCTATTTGACCCGGTACTTGTTCCTCAACGAAAAAGCCACATTGGCAACTAAAAGAGAAATAATCAAACAATTATATGTACCAGATTCAAACGCAATGACGGTATTATATTAGAATAGAAATCATATTTTATTACTCAGGATACAATATATAAAATACTCTAAGAATACAATATATAAGATTAACTATACCAGCGGTACGTAGCCTAAGCCACTTACATTAAATGTGCCTTAACTGTATTTAAAGTTTGCATTCATTAGCATGTTGTTTTTAACGACTCGATGTATTTTTGATATGAACTTTTGTTGAGAATATGACGTATTTTCGTATTTCTGCACATCCTTGTACATTGTTATCCAAATGCAGATTAGAAATTGAAATTAGAAATTACAAATATTGCAAATATTTTTTATTTCTATGTTACTTTGAATTAAAATTGCTGCATATCTCTTTATTTTTTTTTGTTTCTATGAAGGGGTAAATATTTGGTAATTAACTTACTCATAAGTATTTTGTGCCGCAGCATATTGGCCAATGGCCACTAGCATAAAAATTGCGATCATTGTCTTTTGAGAAGCTGAAAATTAAGAAAATATATTCAAATAAGTTTCTTATTTATTGTGCTTCATTAACTTATGTTCTAATGGCAAATGTAACGTATAGGTTTGCCAAACAAATTAATTATGTTAAAACCATACACTTGAACAATTAAACATTTTAAGCGGATACGTTTTAAAACCATTTACACAATAAACAAAGCAAAACCTATACTTAGCATCAAAATCTCAATGATAACAATGAACAAATAGTTATAACGGTCTATTTAGCTTTATTGATTTCGAAATTCAGTGGAATAGTTTATCCATAAATTTGTTATCCCTGTAGCTTACCTTTTGTCACTACAATGCAATATGTACACATAAATACACATGAAGACGACCACCATCCATTTATAACGCTGTTTGAGCTCTTATCGAAATTGACTATTGACCATAGGAACTGATAAATATATGACATGTGCTCGAAAACGTGAAAACAGCAAACTCGCTGAACCTTAAGACAACTTTTATTTGCATAATGATTCGTATTATAAAAACTCATTATATAATATGTGTACCCGTAAGTAATCAATTCATGGCATTGTTTGCTACAACTTAATCTTATCTATGACCGGTCAGTGCAGTGTTCATCTAATGGAAATGACCATTGAGTAAGATGACCACTGGCTATTCATTGAGACAATTCCATCACATGCTTTGAAACACGTGACTGAAATGTTGTTCCTGCAAATTACACCCCCATAAGTGCGACCCCTCTTTATTTTAAAGTTTCAAGCTAATTTCACACATACAAGGTGTGTCTTTATTTAAGTGTCAAGTGTGTAAAAAGATATAAGTTATGAGAAAGTCACGACATGCTAAAACGCCTTAATTTGTTTAGGTTTTATTTACTAATTAATATAACTTTAGCTATCTTCCTAACACCTTTTTAGATTAATATTTTAATGTATCAATGTATATAATAATATATATTTTCGATTGTTTGTAACCTATACACATGTGTAACCACGGGCTCATAAGTATTACACTTAAGGCAGACATCATAATAACATCATTATTCCATCCAAATAATGTTAGGTTGCAAAACAGTAGCAGTAACAGTCACAGTAATCGGGAAAAATTTTAAAGGGACTCATGTTATGGCCAAAATGTCCAAGAAACCAAGGTGTATTATTCCACAGAGAACAAAACTGTAGGAAAAGAAGTGTCAATGCGCTAAATAT
This sequence comes from Hydroides elegans, assembly GCA_001703475.1. Lineage (NCBI taxonomy): Eukaryota > Metazoa > Annelida > Polychaeta > Sabellida > Serpulidae > Hydroides > Hydroides elegans. Next base: position 57,844 of record LQRL01065921.1, on the reverse strand, counting down.
GAGTAAATAAGCTATGGCAGAAAGTCTTATATGTGTTGGTTTGTTCTGGTTGATGACCCGATGTAACAACACTTCTTTGATTTGACTGGTAAATGGTTTCTGCAGTAATATGATTGCACAAAATCATCGAAAAGCATATGACAGATAAGAATTTAGGATGACTGCAATAAATGTTTTATTTAATGACGCGCGTCATTTATAATTACACTGTAATCTCAAAGAATTAAAATCAAATCGATTTTAGTTCTGCAGCATTGTAGTTTTTTCTCTCTTAAAACCAATCATATGCCATCACACATTTGAGATATCAAACATAATGTTTCTATGCTATATTATGATAAAAACTGTTTTATGCAACAAAATATAACCAATGACCTACACTTATAAAATTCCCTTAATAAAGTTTCGAATTCGAAGGAAATTCCCATCAACAAATAAGGCCTGACATCATTTATATGCATTCATATTATGCTATAATGTGGCACGGGATTATTTAAACTGTAATAACATTTGTCTCAATTATTCTATTCTTTTCAAAATAAGTCAATATGAAACAATTAAGAATATGTCATATGTTGCAAAAAACTAAAATCCAGAGATATGTGTTTAAATTGGTGTATATTTGGGAGCAGTTTGAGAAACTTAGAAAATGTTGCCGACTCTTGAATTGTTGAAATCTTTGTAAATTAAACAGAAGGTGGCCCCCCTCCTGTTCCCTGTCAATAAATCAGAGAGACATACATGTCTTGTTTGACACTAAAAGGGGTGCGTGCAATATCATAAAAATCATACTCAACATTCTATTTCGACAAAGCGTTGCAGACCATCTAAAAATGAAAATCTTCAAAAGTAATATGGGTAATAAACACCCATAGTTAAAATTTGACAAAAGTCATTTTTGAGCCTGCTTCACTAAAAACGCCGACTGTAAACATAACATTTTTTAGCATTAATCTTCTCTTATAGATGTTAGGGCTATACAGACATGAAAAGCCCATGAAAATCATATGAAATTCATGTGCTCCGGTTGTTTAAGAGAAATGGGAACCTTTTTGTGAGATATCCTACCACAAGTGCCTAGCCGCAAAGAGATATTTTTTAGCGTGTATTAACATAAAACCCTAAAAACCGTCATTTTCAATGCATTTCTGATGGGAACTCAAAAACCTTCAAGCAATGGGCGTTTTTGATTTACCCATAAGGAATTTATTGAAATTAACACATTGTTAAGATAAAAACAAACTCGAAAAAGCTTTCCGTGTGACCAGGCCCTTAAAGTTTTTTTCCTCTCAATAAATGTATAATCCATTATATGAACAAAAGGAAAACGAGAACGTCCCCATCCGCCCAGATCAATCTGGCTACCTTAGATCTAAGAATAGACTATAGCGAACATATCCAAACCGTAGATCTATCTTTTATTGAAGCCTAGACCCATTTTCAAATCAATGTTTGATAGGAATCATTTGTTTGTCATATGTGTTTCTATTAAGCGCGCGGTCTTTACTCCCACCCTCAAATAATGAAAACATGCGAGATAGAACATGTGAGGGGAGGCACAACGATTTTGTATCAAACCTTTAAACAAAATTGGAATTCTAGGCTAAGTCCAGAGGCACTTCCGGTTGAAATTTAGAGCTTGTACCCATTGGCAGTATTTGAACTACACCAAAAAAAATATATGTTTCGCAACTTTTTAATCTGCATAGATTTATTATAAAATAATCCTATTTTGTTATATGCTTTCTTTTTAAAATGCAATTTATTCGTGTTTTTTTTAGCCGTGCCACATTATAATAAGTAATGCCATTACTGTCACGTTTGTTGAGCTAAGATACTTATGGTATGTTTCTATGCTATTTTATGATAAAAAGTGTTTATGCAACAAAATATAACCAATGATCTACACTTATAAAATTCCCTTCATTGATTTCGAATTCGAAGGAAATTCCTATCAACAAATAAGGCCTAATCATTTATGCATCATTTATATGCATTCATATATTGCTAATAAGTTATGCCATTAAAAAGGTTTGTATCAGTATCAGTATCAGTTTGATCTCTATCAAAGACAATATTTTTTTCTTTATGAAATGATATACTTAATTATCATTTCAAAACTTTAAACAGTCTGTTTTGGAACACTAATACCATCCACCTTCTTGTATATGAAGATACCATGATTGAGCTGATTAACTTAAGACTGGTCCTATTTTCAGTTATATGAGGAACGAATTTATATATATATCAATTATTTATTATATTATATTCCTAACTGTCACATTTGTTGAGCTTATATACTAGTAACATTTGAATTTATATCTCAGTGATTTTTGCCGCTTTTATGTTTGCTAAAGTAAATATTTTTTCGCGTAGGAACACATTCAGTCACCTAAAAATGCATATGTATTTGATGTAAATAATCAAAGTGAGTAAAGTACGAGTGAGAAAAGCTATGCAAGACGACGTTAGATTATTTGAATATATATATATATATATATAACTCATATATTGAATGTGTGAATGTTTTAAATGAGTATCAATAGTTTGCAAGTAACATGTGTTATTGAAATTTGATATTAATTGACACGTAACAAGTGATTGATTTATTCAAATAAATCAATATCAAAAACCTAATACTAGTTTTTTTAGTTATCATCTATTATTATCAAATAATCTTATAGAGTGATTATTCTAATAAAAGATCTCAATGCTTATCACAATCATTGCAAACATTTGAATTATGATACTGAAGTCGACTTGTAAATGAAATTTATAAAGCTAATTAGATAGGACCAGCAAATAATCTATAATAATAGGCCAATCTAAAAAAGTGTTTTAGGTTTTGGATGTGGTTAAAGTGTAGTTTTAGAGTAACATGATTTTATAGACACTAGCTATGAGTTGCATAGAGGCGGTTCTGGAACCTCAAAACCTTGTTCACCAAACTGATGCTGTGTGCTGAATACAACTTAACACTTTAAAATAATACAAAATTCATCATCATGTCAATTAAACTTCTTTTGTATACGGGTTGCGTGCTGTTTAATTCGAGCCTTAACAATGACTCTAGCAGCTCTTTTTTGAATGACTGGTAATCTAGATATTGATGATTCATGTTCACTGATCCATTGGCATCATCTAGTCGAGAGGTAACGAAGTCGTGTATTATTTTTGTTCGTAGATTCAATGTCTAAAAACTTGCGCATGCTTGAAATATATCGAATAGAGTAAATAACAGACGAATAATGAAAAAGAAATGATACCTTCCATAGATAGTTCAGAGTCAAATTTTGATCCTAGATTTAGAACCTCACTCTTATTTTCTATCATATTATTGCCTTATTTAAGTTCAAAGGATATCCTATGGGGTGAATCTACATTGTTGCATAATTTAGAAAGCAAGCTTCATTTTATTAATATATTGATATGTGATAGACGCCGCTGTTCCCGTTTCAGCGATGATGACATATTCAACGTCGGATAATTGGCTATACACAATTAAGTACCATCTGCATAAACATGAGCGCGTATTTCATGTACAAAGGTGATATTATACAGCGGTCAGCCGAAAGTGGAGACGATTAAAAACCCTTGAAAACGCTCTGTTGTAAGTGTGACATTTGCGTATTTTCAACCCATAACAGACACATTGCGAGCTATCTTTGAGGTATACACGGAACCAGACAGTAAAGGCAGTGCCGAACTGAATTTGTAAGCAGTCTATCAGTATCTTATGATCTACAGTGTCAAAACAGAGCCCAAATAAAAAAATGCGATGTGCGAGTCAACATTTAAATTAATGCGATGAGCAAATTTTCTCTTAATGAATGATAACTCAGACACCGGTGTGCGGTTTCAGGTTAACACGATCAAGCGACACTTGTTTTAAATGGTGTTTCACTAAAGCTTGCTTGAGTACGTAGGAGACCTCAGCATAAGTAAGTGACAGCTTCATTATTTTAGTCAGAATGAGAGTAATTTGGACTAGGTATTGCTTAAGCAAAGGAGTAGGAATAATATCCACCCAAAAAATATTCAGATATGAGCAGATTATCTAATTTGGAGCGGATATATTGATGCGTTAAATCAATATACATGCGTTTCCTCATTTGAGTTTAATCAATGATGCCTTTTGCTATCAATTTGATTGTTATATTAAACTGCAATGAAAGTCCAACTTTGTCACAGTTGTTTATTGTCAATTTCTCATATAGCAACTCACATTGTTATACTTGAACACATGGCTGACAATATTTGAACGAATAAATAATTGCATCAATAAATTAAATAACACTATTTACAAAACATTTAACATTAACATTGATAAGACAAATGTTGTGTTTATGCTGTGGGTGGGTAGCATGGGAACTCGAATTCGCCGTTTTCATTGCAGCACAGACGCTCAGGATGCTCATTTTGGGGTGCCATGGTTGCCCAGACAGCCTGAAATAAGAATAACATAATGTACGATCGGTATTATAATAAAAATACATAAATATATAAGTAATGAAATGCATAATAGCTATGAACATTTGTTTATTCTTGAATAGATAAGATAGAAAATATATTAATATACATAAGGGGGTCATTTTTTAAGAAGAATGGATGATGAATAATAAACAAGACACGTTGATAAATAATACTCTTGCATATGTGAATACCTCGATTCATGTCATAAGAAGTAAAGACAAATATTCATATGAACTAGTGTAATAAGCATTCTTCTAGTTTAACTTTGATAAATAATTCAAACAAAGAATAACACAAGCTCAACGTTTAATTAAAACTAAAATAAAATCTCACATTTGTAGGTCCATTGACGCAGAATGGAGCGCGCTTGTACATTCGAATCTCGGTGTTGATGTATTGGTTAAGGAAGATCCGTCTCGAGCGAAGAGAATTGCAGTACAACTGTCCGTATGTGATGTCGTCATTCTAAAGACATACAATTAAAATAATGAATATAAACTGACAATTAAGAATCAATTGGAACAAATATAAAACAACCGTCAAATCATCCGACTTATTATTTAAATACTTACTTATTTATATTTAGTGCTTATTAATGGCTTAAGAATTCTTAAAATTATTACTATTTTTTAATTTTGTTAAAGGCGTTAAAAAGTATGCATACTGTATATCTACATACCACACTGTATGTTGCGCTTGCTGAATCCAGAAGACTGTATGAAGCAAAATATTGGTCACCAAACGAATTACAATAGATTTCACACTCCTCGGTAGGAGAGTCGGCCACATAAAGGTCACAGAAGGAAAATGGGGTGTCACCTGTAAAATATTTAAATTGAATAGGTATGGCAATATTCTACCTATGTATCAAAATGATCTGTCTTTCTGAACATAAACATTACAAAATATAAATGTTAATTTGGGTGTCAATCTCGAAGATAATTTCCTACAGAGCTAGTGTTCTTACCAACAGAGCTAGTGTTCATCTTGAAGGGGAGAGGATCATATTCATCTGAAAAAAAATAAACCTTACATCATACCAACAGTTATTAAAGTGCATTACTAGATTTCTCTTTTATTAATGACGATAATTGTTTGTGAAATCTGATACAGATATTAAGGACTATTTTTGTTAAATATGGGTTCTACGCTTTTTTCTTTATCATTTAAAACATCAAAAGTAAATTTACAAACCACTATCATCAGCAAAGAACTGGATGCTTGTAAACACACCACATTCACAACTGCAATAAAAATAAGTTTGTCTCACTTGTTTGTCATTAGAATATCTCTCATGTTTTAAAATCTTGATTTTTGCATTATATTAAGAGCCTCAGAGCGAATGGATTCTAAG
>LQRL01065921.1:23164-38032 GCA_001703475.1 Hydroides elegans | reverse complement strand
CAAATATGTATCTGGCAGTGTTACCAATGTCGCGGGAAACAAGCGAAATTCGCTTGTTTTCAAGGGCTTTCGCTGTATTTTCGCGGGTTGCTTGTTTTTCACTTGTTTTTGGAACTTTAATTTTGCTACATCTTCTTTATACATTTTTGTACTTAATTGTGATTTTGACGATGAAAAAGTGATATCTTTTAATATTTTTTTTGCTTGTTTTTCGTAGTTTGCGCTTGTTTTCAGCGAATTGTTCGCGTTTTTTTTTCATCGCGAGAGTTGGCAACACTGGTATCCGGTGGACCCAGACCATTCGGCTTGACCCATTACTACCGAAACACGTTGATCGTTAAGTTAACTATTTTCGCGTTTGATATTTGTACACGCACCATTGTGTTAGATTGAAGTTTAAACTGTTTTAGATCAAACAAAATTCAATATTACACCTTGTTGAATGCACAAAACATGTTATATGGATTTCATCAGTTTTACATTTAAAACTTAACTGCTATGTTTGCTTAATTACATGGATGTGTGTTCGAAATGGCATGTAGATGAGTTGAATCTTTCACTACATAAGTTATTTTTTCGTTAAAAACTACTCATGGATAACTTTGCTACAGGGACGGATGTATTGCGAAATCGTTAGATAGTTTTGTTTAATATCAATATAGCATTTAACACAATGTTGTAGGGATCCCTTCAATTGTAATATAACATAATGATGTCCCCGTGCCTTATGTTTGAGAAGATGAACAATATGCATAACCTCTTATGAAGTTTGGTAGCTATGAAATATAGAACTAGCCCATCTATTATCAATAAGGCCACTTAATTGTTCGATGGTCAGCACTGGTATGAGCAGAATTATCCGAGTAATCGTAATGTTGTAATAATATGACGTTGTTACATGTTTAGACATATAACTCATTTGACATGATACGTATATTGATAAACATGCCCTGAGCATGTGCATACTGAACAGCATCCAACGAGCCGTTCCCCAAAAAAGGTGTTCCCTACCAAGTTCCATCTGGTTGGAAATTTGTGAAAATTCATTCTAGCTTGGATATTTGAGCAGATTTGAGCAGTTTTACTATAAGAAGTGAGATTAATTATTTCAAAATTGATCAAACTTGCTTGCAATTGACAAATAAACGGTAATTTTCAAGATATGATACGTAATTTGACTATATACAATATTTCGATTTTTCACAAAAGGTGTTCCTTTTCTTATCAAAGCTGGCTAGAAAAGCAAAAAAAGGCCCAGCTGGCTTGGAAAAAAGGAACACATTTTAGCACAATTTAAAGCTTCAAAAACATCATTTTGTTATCTGTAAACTTTTCGTTTACACAAATATGCAGGTATTGCAATCAACCGATACAATTGAATTTGTTCCCGTGAATTGATTTTCTATATGTAACGAATCATAACCGAAACTGATTTCTATACAATAATATAAAATAACTATCGACGGTGGTGCATAGGGTATCAAGAAAATGTTTTGATAAATGGATTAGAAGATATTTAAATTTTAAGACACCCGCCCCTAAATCGAAATGTCATTTCTCTTCGCCTTGCTGAAACCACTGAGCAAAATCCCGGCCCTTTAATTGGCTCATTTAAAGGGATGTGCGAGTTATAATGCACACGTCATTGACGTAATCAATCAAGGTTCACTATATAAAAGCACTGCATGTAATACATAACCAATTCTCGTCGTGTCCACCATGAATATCTAATTGTCTCTTGGAGGAGTCTAATGAAAATCTTATCATAATGAATATGCAAATGTTATATCATGATTGGGGCGTCATCTAATTGGGTTCCTTTGATCATTGCGGAAAATTGTTTCCCAAAAGTCGCCCGCGTTTGCGGGAATTATCATTAAAAAATCCCAAATGCGTTTCTCCCAAAGTAATCTGTCACACACCTAATATAATAAGTGACACTATCGAATTGAACAGTCGCTCAAAATACTTACAACACGTCGACCACTTATATACTGAAATTCTATATAGTCAGCAAAATCCTTGTATTTAAAACATTTGAAAATATATATATGCTAAAATTCCACACGTAATCATGCGGAAAATAGTTAATTTGTGCGCTATTTTATAACTGGTCAAGCGGTAACGACCGGTGAATATCACATTACATAAATCATGAGCAATAAGAACCTCGAATTAATATTTTAGAATCTGAAACGCTAAGAGTATATTTCATAAAGTAGGAGGAAGCACTTGGATACAAGAATCGGTAGCTGTTTTTGAAAAGAATATACAACACTTCCAAATCAATGCAACATGCATTTATGGACCTACGGATTATTTAAGCCAAGAGTTATGTCACCAGATTGAGAAATGTGAAATACATTTTGCAAGCGTCAATTTGGCATAATTGATAACTATATGTAGCAACCAAAATAAGATGTGCACTTTTTAAAATGTGATATTTATATACGCCTATGATTCATTTATCGATGAAATCTGTTTAAAACAATGTAAACCATCATAGTTTTATACTGATTCTCTCATATATTGTATGAAACAGTATTTAAAAGGTCTAATCACATAAAGGATTTGATAATTGACAAAAAAAAACGATTCATTTTATCGGCCATAGTAGTTGTTTGTTTGGGCTTTAATATTGTTTTCTTTGCAGTTTTCAATCGCAATTTATTAAGATTGAATAGGAAAACAAATAAAGTATCGCTTTTGAATACTTTATTCCATTTAATTGAACATGCTTTAACCATTTTGGAATAACATTGTATTCTTAACACTTAAAAATCTAATAATTAAGTTACGTAGTATGCAAAAACATATACTTTAGTTTCTTCATTTCATACTGATTATTATAGTAGCTACGCAAGCCATCTTAGTACCCAAGTATCTAAGATGTGGGTGGATAGCATGGGAACTCAAATACACCGTCTTCAGTGCAGCAGAGACGCTCGGGATGGTCTTGTTGTGGGAACATGGTCAGCCACTCAGCCTCCTAAACAGAATGCAAAGAAAATATAACAAACAGTTTTTTAATCAATATTCCCTTTTGTATAACTACTTGTATGCATACAAAAATAAACAATAACTGGCGTTAACTTAATGCGTGCAAAATATCTTTATATTTGAATGAAGTCATTGTTAAGTAAAGTTTGCTCTAATATGTGTTTCACGAATGCTGTCACTATAGAGCAGTTAAATAGGGCCGGAGAAACATAGGACAAGTGTGTAATAATTTACATATTTAGAATTAAGAATAAAGGATCTAGAGTATACTCACATTTGGTGGTCCGCTGCAAAACGGAGCGCGTTTGTACACACGCAGTTCCGTGTTAATGTATTCATTTAGCAAAATCCTTCGCGATCGCAGGGCGTTGCAATAGAGCTGGCCGTAAGAGATCTCCTCATTCTAAAACAAAACAATAGTGTTGTGTTAGTTTACGCATATATGTTATTGTTTCACAACCTATGGTCTTCATAACGAAATCATTTGGTTTTCTCAATTGTGTATCTTACACTTAAGGAATAACTGCTGACGCAAAAATCTCACATCCAACCCTAATATATATCTTTTTGTTTTGATTTAATAAACAATCTAGATGAATATCCAAATGAATATTTAATATTTCATGTCATTTTACATTTCTTAAGATTGCGTTACTCATTTAGGTATATAGCGAACATATACATACCACATTGTACTGTTGGCTGGCTGAGTCAAGCATGCTATATGAGGCAAAGTAATCCTCACCAAACTGTTGGCAATAGATCTCGCATTCCTCCGTTGGCGAGTCAGCCCCATAGTTGTCACAGAAAGAGAAAGGTGTGTCACCTGTTTCAGGAAACAAATTCGATCATTTTTACAATAAAGTAAACGGGTAATGTTTTTGTAATTCATTTAACCAATTCGCAGGGTGACATGATTGAATTTAGTGATCCATATTTCGGTGCAACCAGATTCACCTACTATCGCTGCACTATATAGCACATTGAGAGCATATAGCAAAATATTGCAATTTAGCATCTACATTTTGTTACTGACTGTAAATGTGACTTTTTTCATTCTCTTACTCTCTATTCTCTCTCTCTTCTCTTTCTCTCAGTCGTGCTGCGATCAGCGATCAGCCTGGCCTTAGCAAACACGTATAGGTTTTATTATTAAAAGTGGACGAATAGAGAAACAAGGAGAACCCAAATTGCCTTACCTACTGCCCTGGAGTTCATCTTGAATGGCAGAGGGTCGTAGGTATCTGAAATAGTTTATTTTAGAAGTTATAAAAATACTGATCGACAAATCAAATGAAATATTTAACAACTTATTGTATCGGTATCATGTTGTACATATGCAAACTACTTAAGACAAATAATAGAAATTATCGTAATTCAATTCATCAAATGAAAGCTCAAAGAAAGCGGAATTAATGGTTCATTATTCTCAATCGATGATAAAAGAAACTCAATAAAATCAAAATATTATTTGATAAAACAAATAAAACGAATGCCTTACCACTTTCATCAGCAAAGAACTGGATTGATGTAAACACACCACACTCACAACTGTGAAAATAAAATTCAAGGCGATATTAAATATATAGAAGTGTAAAATTCTAAATGTAAAATTGAGGATCAGGAATGAGCGGATTCTGGCTTCTTCAAATCCGTATTTTTCATTGTTTGGCGGAATTCAAATTTTCATAATGGCGGAATGATGTTATATATATAAATTTGAAGACATGAATATTTTTAAAGCAATTTTTAGTGTTGTATATATAATATATATAATATAGCTGGACATTAACAATCAACAGTGACCCAACTTATACTCATTTAAGCTATAGACGAGGCTTTATCAACCACGTACTAGCTGAGTGGATCCTCTGCTTTGACACAGCTGCCACAGTCATCATAGCACGAGTCATATGTGCCAATAGATGAACAGCAAAGGGCCTCAGGGTGCTCGAAAGCTCCAAGGTTCCACTCGTTGTATCCGGACGACTCGGCGCATTGGGGCATTCGGTACCACGTGCGCATGCTCGCTTCTAGACCGCCTTCGGGCTAAGAAAATATATTGGAATATATCGAAACAAAAGTTTTTTTTTGTTAAAAATATACCGTTTTTATCCACGACAGAAATAAGGCTTATATGTATTGACCAATCAATAGATAGGGATGAGGGAATGCAGAGAGGACATCCTTTCCATTGACGCATTACACGGGGATAACATGATAAGATATCCTTGTCTCCTTCATGCTATTAACTTTTCAATAAATCATTTAATTAATAAATGTAAAATAGATAAACAAATGGCGAAATATCAGGGGACTGTCGACTGTCTCGATTTCGATATTTGTTATTAAATAATACATACGAAACGCAGTAACTTCTCAACATTCAAGCATATGCTTTGGCGGTTATATGTGCTGTACTTACAAGGCGTTGGTCTTGGTACAGACCCTCGCAATATAGACCACCGTAGCATCGTTCAATTCCCTGTTCAACAGAAGGACAAGTTTTATTGTAGGGTAAAATAATTCATTTTGAACCGAAAGGAAACTAATCAACACTATTTCCAAACGGATGGGGATTTTGAATTTTGTAACTTTTCTATGTACTTATTAAATGCTCCATATTGATATTAACAAAATAATGGCAAATGAATGATATTCAATATATATAATTCACAATCAAAACAATAAAAGGTATATCAAAGGTTTTTGATTTATATTTATATGAAAAACAAACTTCATCCGATGGAGCATCGCAAAGAGACCATCCTTCCTCAACTTGGCCGCGACCCCATTGGTCACAGACCCATTGACATGTGTTGTTGCCCTCGGTTTGCTCTAGGCATGCTTCGGGAGGGACCTGAAAAGTGAAATTTTATGCATATATATATCACTAATTTTATTTATGTTGCAGAGTGCTATACAACATTTATATACTTAATCATCCATGCACAATGCTACTAAGAATATTTTTATTTGCATATTTGACATAGAATAGCCATGTTATTTCACTTATTATGATATCCCTTATTATGGTAAAATATCCCTCCCCTCAGAAATATGTAGAAATATACTCTTATTATATATCTTGTTATATTTACTTACGGAAAAATATTAATTGAAATGTAATTGAAAAATATTAATTGAAAAATATTATTTGAAATGTTTTATCAGTAGCTCAAAATATTTTACTTGGTTTGTTGACAGTTTGAATGGAATCGGGGAGGCCTCTCCAATCTGACCCGGAACTTGCTCTTCGACAAAGAATCCGCACTGACAACTAACAATAAAAAAGGTAAGGGTAAATAAATATATGTCACACAACATTTTTTCTTATATTGTACTTAATGTTGCTCTATGTGTGCATGCAATTTATGTTCCTTGTAAATTGTCCAAATTATACTTCCACTCACGCTTAAACTTTACATGTTACTATCTCATTTTGAATACATGTCATTCCTGTTGAACGTTAGCAAACACTTATATATTAAACAAATACTTGCTGTAGCCTCGTTCTGGTCATTTAATATGCTTTGACCAATTAGGTTATAAGCAAGCGAAATTAGTTAACGGGTGGAAACCTCGTAAATTATTTCCAACCATATTTGTGCAAAAAATGTAAATAAATATCATCTATAGTTTTACAATTGAACCTTTTATAATATTCTAACATCTACTAACACTTATTTTTCTATATATTTTTTACAAATATTTTAAGCAAAACTTAACTCACTCATATGTGTTCTGGCCCGCGGCAAATTGGCCGAAGGCCATAAGCATAATAATTGCTAACATTTTCGTCTTTTTTAATCTGCAAAAAAGGAAAAATATTATAACTCATGTCATCCAAGGAGGAGCCCATGAAATCTCAAATATGTATACATAGTTATAATATATTTTGAGGGTAAATGTCAACTACAGTTACATGGTTTTGAACTTGATTCGGCTTAGAACCTGTCGTTACGGGAAGCGACATGGAGCGACCGCGTATCTGTTAAACGTATGTCATTTGTATGACTTAGTAAAAATAGTAAAAAAAAAAAAAGAACATACATATGAATAAGTATCACTGCCGCTTTTTCGTTTTAATTTTAATAATTGAAAAAAAAATTAAGTTATTTGTTGTTGTTAATTGTTGCTATATACTATTATTATCAGTATCTTAGTGGTTTGATTTGTTTATTGTAATCGATGTGCATTACCCACCTTTATTACTTACCCTACTGGAATATTCTGGTTGTATATTCTTACGATGTTTAGAGGTTCTTAATGAAAATGGTTAAATCGCATATTTTATACTAATATCTATGCTCTGTTTTGAAGATATCACAGATGGAATTAGGAACACCCCGTGAGCTACTGTCTGTTGTGAATATATTCAAAACGAGCCTCTCCGACAAGATACACATTAGCAACAGGATGATATAGCTAGATTTTGCTCTAACGTTATTGCTAGAATATTTTTCTAAAATACAAAAAATCAAAATAACCGGTTTCATTTCATTTTCGCATATTCATATAGCGAGAAATAACCAATTATTTAGAAGAAAAGAGCGATAGACGTCAATTCACACGATTTATATGCTGAATATATTTTTGTGAAGTGGAGACCTATCACAATAACGAATGGAAGTAAATATTTTTAATACAAATGAAAATAAAAGATAAACACACTTGTTATAATTATTGTTCTGGTGCCTCTGTTTAACTTCTCAAATCAAGATCATTCACTTATCCCAATATGTATCCGGTTGACCCAGACCATTTCAGCTTGACCCCCTGGTACCGAAACATGATGATAATAAGGTACAATTATTTTTCGCGTTTTGATATTACTGCACGTAACCTACACTGTTTCACATTCAGGTCTAACTGAATAAGGCCAAACGAAATTAATTGGCTCACCTTGCTACACACATAAAACAGATTATATGGATTTGCAGTTCTGCATGTTTACATTCAACTTCACTGCTATGTTTATTTACTAGAGTGGGTTCAAAAAAACAATGCAGATAGGTTTAATCTTTCACTAGCACTACACAAGTTATTTTTGCGTTAAAATCTACTAATGGCTAAAATGTGCAATAGGAACGGATGCATTGCGAAATCTTAAGTTAGCAATTTAATGTTTATCTAAATGTTGCAAGGATCCCTTTAATAGTAATATAACATTATGATGTGCCTCGTGCCTAATGTCTGAGAAGTTGACCCATATGCATCACCTCTTATGAACTTTGGTCGCTATCAAATGAAGAAATTGTCCATCTATTATCAATAAGGTCACTTAATCGTTCGATGGACAGCACTAGTATGAGTAGAATTATCCAAGCAATCGTAACTTGGTAATAATATGACGTTGTTATGACATAACAATTTGACTCAATCGTAGATCCCCAATTTTCAAATCTGAAAACACTGAACATATGATTTAAATAGCATTATTATATGATGCGGCCGAAACATCGTAGTTTCCATTCCTAATTTGAAAATTCATTAAAATCAATAAATCTACATTTATGTATTGTATTTTTTAAACGCGATTTGCGCGTGTACTCTGTGGTGTAGTGGTTAAGGTGCTCGCCTGCGGATTGAGAGGTCCCGAGTTCCACTCACTGATCACTGGCACATTTTTATTTTCAATTTTTAAATTTTAAGTAAAAGATAGAAGAATTACTAAATAAATCAATTTTTTTTAATGCCACTATTTGACAATCAATTGATTTATATTGTGGATTTCGAATAATGTTGAAGTATCGAGTCCATTGTTCTACCGACTGTGCTAATGAGGACAACTGAATGTTGCGAAATAAAGTTATATATTTAAATGTTTTAATGATGAAAGCATATAATAAAGCATATGTTGACTTGTAAACATGAAGATATTATTGACCTGATTTGAAGTCAATAATACTTCATGTTTACTGAAAACAAGTCAACATCTGCTAATTGTTTTTTTTCTTCACAAATGTCAATCTAACCTTAATTTATGTGTGCATTGATTTGAATTACCGTTTTTGTCAAAAACAGCAACTCCCCATAATCCCCCTAACAACCGATAATCTTGTGATATATTTTTATCTTATTTGAAAAAAACATATATGTCTTAGTACACAAACACATATCATTTGAAAAATAGTATTTGTTCGATCGAAATAAACAGAGTTTTTCATTGTTCAATAGTCTAAGAGTTCTACAATCTTTTACCTATATTTTTATCATCTAATCCGTTCTTAATCTGTCCCATCAATTGTGCTTCTTCATCCACATTATATCCGCTTAATAAATTACATAAATGCCCGCACGCCTTTGTTTTACCAGGAGTACCCAACGGGCCATTTTTTGAATAATGTCTAATCATACTGCATTTGGCCTGAAATGAATTCTTAACTTCTTTAAACCTGATAATTATTTGTATTCATCAAATGGTTTTATTCTTAATTTGCCAGCAAGGAACACAGAAAATATCGTGCCAGCAACTTTGGACACATTTGCTAGCAGAATACAACATTTCTATACAGATGTGTTGATTTTGCGAATTCTTTGAAAAAGTATATTTTTGGACTTTGCAACAGGCGTAAGCACCGAGGCGCTCCCCTGTAAATGTACATATAAAAAGTAAACAAACCATTCGGAACAATTATGCTGTGTCCTTCACCTTTCAGATGTAAACAAGCGTACCTGCAGCAGTTATAAAATTTTTGTATTGCTATAAAACGCAAGTTTTTTGTGAGGATATTTATAAATTTCTTTAAATTCAAGAAATTAAGTTATAATCTGACTTGCTCTGCAATTGCCAAGGTGTTTTTCGAATAACAAGTACTACAAGTTGGGCGATAATAGGTAAGCTTAACTTTTTTTCGTGAAACTTCATTTAAAAAGGGTTGAAATGAAAGGTATGTGTATGTACATGTATATTTTAGGGATTTTGCCAGTTTCGAAACCGGGAACGGTCAAATGTCAAAATGGACATCAAATAACGATGTAGTTCTGGGCTGTCCGTATGACTGGCATGTATGCTTGAAATGAGCTTGTTCAGGCTACAAAGTCCGAATAAATTATCGTAGATACATGGAAAGTTATCGGATGAAAGTTATTGGTGTGTAAAAGTGCCTGTTGGTACTTTTGATTAGATTAAAAAAACGCAAGCGGTCGAAAACTGGCAAAAGCACTAGAAGGTTGGGGGCCTTTAGATCTGAGCTGAGAAAACCGGAAATGGCATAATTTGGTCACAATGGCCAAAGCAGCGCATTTACGAAACATGGATGTGCCTTTTGACCATTTCGGTCAAAAACACCCGACCGGAAGTTGTCAAATTGGCCAAAATAGCCAAAAATAGCGGTTTTTCAACACTTGAGCTTGTATGGGCTAAAACGTTTGAACGGAAGGTCATAGAGACTTTATTATAGGCTCCAATGAAAGGTCACGAGGTGTATATGTGCCTTTTGACGGTTTCGGCCAGAATCGGCGACCGGAAATGCCAGAGTTTTGCCACATTTGCCAAAACTGTGTATTTTTCTAAATATGAGCTTGTACGGGCTAGAACTTTTGAACAGAAGGTCATAGAGACTTGGTTAAAGGCTCCAATGAAAAGTCACGAGGTGTAGATGTGCCTTTTGACAGTTTCGTCCACTGGAAATGACCGAATTCGGCCAAAATGCTTCTATGTGATATTTATAATAAATCAATCTCTACTTTTTATAAACGTTTTATTTTTGCTTTAATTAAATGAAAGATAACATATAAAACATTACATTCAATAAGTGTAATTGTTTAATGTTATTTCTAATCTTTAAAAAATGTTATACGTTTGTAAATATAGCAGATTATTTAATCAAAATATCTTTATTCAATCTTTGTTCTCTCAAGCTTTGGGATGTACCGTAGCGGTCGCTAGGTGGCATTTTCCGATCTGGAAAACGGTCGCGCTACCTTGGACTTCTACTAGGCTGTAGACCGTGCGATCAACTTTTCCGACGCGTATTTTTTTATCACCAGACCTGGAAGTTAATAGTCTTTAAATACTAATTCAAAGGTTGCATTGAAATTGATAAAGAATACTGTTAAAAAGGACAGTGTTCTACAAACAGCACATCTTTTATTACACTTATAGCTGTAAAAAGATCGAACATATGTATTAGGTATTGCGATTCACATTAAAATTGAGCTTTAACGAAACGCACATAAAACAATGTTTTTTATATAATTTAGCGAAATGTCTAATTGTTAACATGTTATTCAATGAATTCGGAGTAATGATTTTGATACTGTGCGGCAATGTTCCGACGGCCATTATTAAACTGGGTATAGAACTAGTAAAATCCAACAGTCTTGGACACTCTTGTTATCTATCGGATATTTTTGCATAGACCCATGATGATCGAAACGTTTCAACTGCCTTAGTATGTCCATGGGTCATGTTTGCGACCTTATTAATGCAATTTCTGAGGAATGAAGACGTGAAGGAGTGTTTCATCGGCGTGATCCACCACATTTGCAATGGATGACGGAGAGCCTATGTAAAAAATAAAATATAATTAAAATATATAAGTAATTTGTTTTTCATAGAACAGATTAACGGGTACAGTGCTGTATTCGGAATTATGTCTATAAAATCATAGATAAGCATAATCAATAGTTGTGTCAAGTCGCATTGTTTCATAATTATATAGGGTGTATGATAGATAATGTGAAGCAAGCTAACCTGGCTTCATGTATCGGCACCGAATGTCTTATCCATGCAAGTCACACATAAACCGCTAAGCCAGCAATAATGCACCATCTAAAACCCTGCAAAAACTTAAAATCGCCCCATTAAAACAAAGTTACGTTTGCACATATACATACACAATGGCTTGCTTATTACTATTTTCTCCTTGCATACATAGACGCACCCACTCCGTACCTCACGCGCACATACTTCCAACAACCGATCCATACACAAACCTGTTCGTGCTTTTTTGTAACACGAGGGCAAACTTACCCTCTTCTATTGTAGATTCAGTTGCTAGATCAACATCAACAGCTGTAAAATATAAGGGAAATTCCACGCATTGGTATTGACTAAGATTAAATCGATTTCACTATCCAATATTCATTTATATACACTAGTGCGGTATCAATCTATAATAATGAAGGTTGGTTTTTTTAAATAATTGTCCTTGTTTAATTCCAAAACAAATATGTTCTTAATTGATGCATGCAAATAAAATTTATTCACTGCAGTCAAGTTTCATTCCAAATATTAATATACATAAACACATATCAACACTTATATTTCAAAGCATGATGTAATACATGAAATAAAAACATATATATTCTAGTTGTCATGTCATAATCTGTTCGAATAACATCAAACTAATTTATTAATTATTATTTTAATAGCAAATGATATACAGAAATGATCTGCGTAAGCGTGACTGTTAAGCGAGACGGTCGAGAGAAAACATAAATATTGAAAGTAGATTGTTAAGAAAATCAAATTAGTTAATCAATTGTGTGTGCCTTTAAGATAATATTTGATACCTGCTGACTGTTGAAATACTATACAAGATAGTAATATCGCCTTTAAAATGCGTTGGTCGAACATGGTCGCACAACTTGATGTCTCGACCTGTATTCCAAAGCGAGAATCCACAGCTTGATCAAATATATAGTTAGTTGACTATAGGCTTTCAAATATGTGTATGCAACGTTATATTAATAATTGTTATTGTATAATAAAGGTAAATATAAGAATATATATATATAAAATAATTCATTTAAACTATCTGTTTACGTTATTGTTATTAATTAACGTTTATCGTTAACAATTAAATGTCAACATATAATCATATGCGGGTTATACAATCTATTATTTAAAGAAATGTGTTATTTTCTAATATATACTACATCTAATGTTCATCTCGTATAATTCAGATAATTATTAAGATACATTTGTAATAAACCAAGTAAGTGAATTCCCTTGTCCAATCTGCGAATGGTATAAAACTCATTAGACCAACCTTTTATACATTTGCACGACCAATAAATCTATGGGAAGGAATTGATTATACAAAGCCATATATGCAATAAGCCGTGAACGTCAAATTTCGGACAGATATTCGAGCAACGTTGAAAACGTTAATATTGTAGTAGTGATCAAAGTAATGGGGTATTTACGGTGATATAATAAATATCCAAAACGTGTGTTTGCTTTCTTCATTGCATTTTCTCATAGTTCTATACATGAATTTGTTAATTTAAGACATTGTTAAACATGTTGTGATAAGGAATATATAGCAGTTCTTTAAACATGTTTATATCAAACACGATATTGAAGTATAGGCATAGTTTCCATTGCATTATTCTAAGTGGGATAGGAAAATCGGCATTGAGCTAGAATGAATCGAAATAACACATTAGAAAAGAAGATTAGCATAAGATTAAAATTGTTTGATTTCAAATCAGTGAAGCTAAGCTCGGCTTATTGAAAGGCGTCAACAAGAAAATTTCTACATCCTTTTGTTGATAAGTGCACATCAACGATGAGTTTTCATATTTCTTATTTGATAAATAAACTATGAATGAAATCGATATACGTAAGCTTCTTTAAATGATATTTTGTGGGATTTTGAAAGCATTGACGGAAAGCGTTTTAATTGATTATTCCAATACATGTGTTATAATATAAACAAATGTTTTTCATTGATCGGATTAGCGTAATGATTGTATGATGCGTTTTAGTTTCAAAGCAAATGGATTGAAATAGATTTTAAAATCATTTTATGAAAATAGCAAAAGACTATAACATTATCAGATTTTATTGGATTTATGGTGAATTTGATATAAAATTGAATGTTGTTTTTGAATGATTGCTAAAAAATAAACTTTATTTAATTTTCGATCTGATCTGGATGGCGTTGTTTACTAATCGAATGAACACAAACGAATACGTGAATTGGAGAACATATCAATGGAAATGCACTGCGAGCAACTTATTGTTAATTTATTAACATAACTTTACATATTTCATTCAATATGTTTGGGCCTTTTTTAATGATGATTAAACATGCGCATGCATTCATAAATATTTCCTGCTTTACTTAATATATAATCCCTCATAACAAATCCAAAACCCGTTTACCTCATGCCATGAAATATATTTTTACGAGAGATAAAATGTCAGTTAATAATATAGCAAAAAAAAACATAAATATTAACCATTTATCCATGATTTGAGCACATCGCATGATTATATTTTAAAACTTATTTGGGGTAAACGTATTTTGATCGAAGGATTTATATAGTCTTCGATGGCTTGAACACAGAATGCAAGCCATAATACTTAACACTCGTTGTACTAACATTGAGTACTGCTATCGAACCTTAAAAAAGCTCATAAACAAAAGTTTTAAACATGTATAAAATTATATGCAAATATAAAGTATATGGAAATCAAAGTAAAGAAATTGTTTTGGACATTAGCGTGATCACGAACATATCATATTAGTTTCACTTTAATGATACCTGCTCATTGTTTTAATAGCTCACTGACTCTAAACACACGCTCCTCCAATTTTCTTTTGAATCTACGCATTCTTTTCTCTTGCGTGTGATGCGATTGGAACGCCGTACAGCGCCGTAGAAAAGACTTATACTGCTCATGCCCTACATATCCCTCGTCACAACTCTCTCTATAATGATGCGTCGATCCATATTTGTGGTCTACATAAAAACGTGGGTGATATGAATATACACAGCCATGACTGTACATAACGATGCATCTTTCGGGATTGACAAAGGATTTACTAAGATAGCTTTGGCTAGAGGACTTGAACTGATCCGAACGAAGATAAGACATATAGCGTAACGATAGTAATGACTCTGCCT
>LQRL01065919.1:7815-27985 GCA_001703475.1 Hydroides elegans | reverse complement strand
ACGCTGCAAATCTGAACAATACTGTTAAAGACAATTCAAATATTTTGTTTTATTTATTGATTGTAGTTTTCTAGTTTGCTATGTTTATTATAAACATTGCAATACATTTGTTTGCAATGACACCAGATTTGTCAATATAATATGTGCATAAGTATTATTGATTGTTAATTGAAATATAACTAATAACTTGAAAATGTTTAAATAAATTCTCAAGCTATTTTCGTCATAAACCCAACTTATAATTAGCAATTTGAACACAATGTGTGCGGCAATTATTGGCAATTATTAAAATTTATTTTTAATTTTAGAATTACTTTGTTTTCTTGTTTAAAAAATATTTACAAACTTGATTCATGTAACAGTGGGATACTTATTTATTATACTACATGATTTTTATTATTATGCTCTATTTTAATATCATATATGATTGTATATACGAAACAAGTGTGGCATAACTATTCCGTCTAAACTCGTCTTATTTTGTGATAATTCAACGACGTTTATGAATGTGCACAATTAAATGCAATTTATAAAAAAAAAACTATGTATCCAAAATATGATCAAAACTGTTGTTAAAGGTTGTCGATATACAAATTGAGTATGAGTAGCTCCGAAAACCTACACGCAATGTATCTTAATTTGAATTCTGCTGTAAATCGGATATGAACTGGAAAATGAAAAAAGTCAATTCTGAACCAATATGGCTCTCCAATTAAAAAGAAAAAAGTCATTGATAGTTGCTTAAATGCACTAATTGCTTAAATGCACAAATATGTCTACTTATAGGACCAAATTAGCATATTCACCAATAAAAGAACCTCTGTAAACTTTCTACCTCATTTTATTCATCATGAATCTTGATGGAAATGGGACTATTAAGTTGCGCGATGAAATGGGTATAATAATTAACATTAGCATAGCCAACATACCAAAAATGTATATATTTATATGTAAAGGACCTGATATTTATTGAAAAGTGAACCATAAAACTCTCCCCAATTACACAAACCTCACCATGAGCTCATGCGGATCTTACTCACTTGCGCTCATCCTAATGTGCTGAAGAGGCTTAGCTTTACGCAACCATTGTTGATGGGTAATAGGGGCTAATAACTAGTGGTTGTCATTAATTGGTAACCTACCGAATGGCGTAATTTATTTATTTATCTACTTTGTTATTTGTGCTATGGCTGAGAAATGCAGCAATAATAACATCCTAAATAGGATATTAATGGCTTGTCATCATATTTCAATTATTCCGCTCTAATTCAAAACGTTCCGCTCTAATAACGTATATAGCCATCTACTTAACTAATTATTTCTTAGTTACAAAATTATTTCTAAACGGCAAACAATGATAATTGAATAGGCATACTAGTCTATTTTCAACGTGATCGAAATCAAGGTTTCAAATGTGTTAATACTATATTTATCAGGTTTGAGTTTAATCGCAAATCAACAGCTAACATATTCATATTAAAATAAATCATATGCAACTTGTAAACATTCAATGAACCTTTATTTTAGTTTTAGACACTAACAATCAATTATTTTATAATAAATATCAACTATACTTATTGGTAATCTTTTAACACTACAACCTTCTGGATAATTGAATTGTAAAAAATCAGACTATTCAAGTACACTTCACTATGCAAAACACTTAAAAACTGTTTTGATTGATTTTATTTTAAAAGAAATGAACACACGATGTCCTTCACAAGGGTAATGATAAATATGGTAAATATTAAAAAGACATGTGTTATAACCTGATTTAAAGTTTTAAAATGTGTATTTTACTGTTTTCATACAAGTTAAACAACAATGGGTACATCATATAAAGTTGGCTGGAGAGAAAATACAAAAAAGCGTTATAAAATATTGCATGATAAAGTGATAGACGCCTTTATTATTCCATCAATAAAGAGTATATTTGGATATTGTTGTTATAAATTACACAAATAACTTCATGTAAACACATTTTTTTCAGACTTTTAAATAATTAGTATAAAATAATTGATATGCTCATAGATATCCTCAGAACAATTACAGAATATTATCATGAGAATGCAATAGGCACAAGTTACAAGTAATCTGTTGGTGTAAATAAGATATAATTTTCTAAATTTATGAACTCATATTAACAATTTGTGCACATACCTTATACTGAATTTAACGTATGGGTTAGATATATCTATGTCATAGTAGAACTCTTACCTTACTTTTTAATCAAAATGGTTATGATCGAATTGAACACACGTATGACTGGGATAAGAATAGATCAAGGGGTTAAACCGAATTCGCATATACATTATTTTTACATTAAACACTTTGTATTGAAGTAAATCCCTCAGTTATGCCAATAGATCCTGGTCACACTAATGACAAAGTGAAGCACATACATACTTTATATTCAAGTGTCATATACTTGACAACGACCCTATGGTTAATCATTTAGTCAAAAGCTAAATATATACCTTGTCGCTGGTTTTGTATGCATCTATTGAATTTGTAATAAAAGCAATATGATATATTAAGAACTGCATTTTAAAAGATTGCATGTCAGTCATTGGAAAAAGGTTATTCTTGAAATCAAAAAGAACAAAGCTATACTTTATCTTGCAAACATGATATGCAATTGATTATGTAATGTATGTGTATGTCAACGCCAAAGCATATTTGACCTCATTCAACGATGAAATAAACAATTTGATTTGAGACACATTTTGGTAATATCGTTTATCGCTGATTATTCATGAGCAATTGCAACAATTAGTGTGTTTTTCTAGCTCATGATGCATACAATAAGTTGGTAAATGTGAAAACAAATAAATCAATGCGAATTAAACTAAGAGGAGGATATGAACAAAGTTATGAACTATTTCGTTATTTCACCTAAGTTACGTTAAGATACGTAGCTATGTACCTGTTTATAAAACATGTTTATATATTTATTATAAAACCAAAGTGTAGTGTTATGTATATTAACAATATCTCATGAGCGGCGAGTGGAATTCGCCGATTCTCCTAAAGGAAGCAAACAGACGTCTTTTCCTTCCCAGGGGAAATTCATTGAACTTGTCATCCCTGCCATGCTTATGTATGCATTATAAACAATTGTTCTTTGGTCTTTATACAATATTTTGCTCTATATAGACTTAAATAGGCTCGAAATGACTATGGCTGACAAAATATAAATTCAAATAACAATTAAGCCGTACACTTGAAGATATGATATAAATCCCTTTGTATGACAATTGTGCTACATTAACACTGCAGTTACTCTGTCTTGCCTTTTTATTTGAATATTGTATTAGCGTAGTCCATGCAAGTAAACAGTCTTGTTACAATACATTGAAAAGAGGGAGCATATTGATGTGGCATGTTTGATACAGTTTGCTTGCATGTTTCCATTTCAATTATTTGAAAAAAAAATATAGATGTCGGTTTGTTTTTGTGGTTAAAGGAAATGATCGTTCACTAATTCAAAAATCAAGTAATTTAACCTAAACGATTAATACAAAGTAATGATCATATAGAACCCATGGCTGATATACAGTGTTTATTTATAACTGACTTATTCCATACATATTTATATATAATATAAAAGTATATTTGCAAAAGAAAATCAATATAAACACCGCCATCAGTAAGAAATAATCATGTAACTGTATTATTAAAGTACAACTCTAAATGAGCACATCATATATGCGCACACTATTACTATACATGCCTTCATTATTTTAGAAGATGAGTTTTATCGTTATTTCTTATGTAGGCACTAAAAATTATAAAAGCAAGCATATTGCAGTTTTAGAACATGTTCATTTCGATAAGGTCTACTTAACTTTAACTTAGCATTGATGACGTCTTTTTGAAATATGAGAAAAAAACTTTATCAATTTAAAATATAAAGTATAACAATTAAAGCTACATTTTTCCTGGAAGCATATATTTCTTAAGAAAAATAGTAAAACGTTAAACGTTAAACGCACTTATACACTACTGGCGATTTAATTATTTAATGATTTAAGACGAGTTATTATATGAGTGTATAGCTATAGGAATTATTTTGCTAATCAATGCAAAGTATTCAGAATTGATATGTCTCACCGACGTTTCATTCACTATAAGCATTTAATTATGATACATAATCATACATTAGGTAATGAAGCAAGCATAAAGAGGTGTTATTTAGGCAATACTCTTATTAATAATGATGGATTTAGCGCGTAGTTGTTATCAACTAGATAATTATAGTTAATATAGATAATGAAGCATGAAACTTTACTTATAGCTCTCATTGCAAGTATTCTAAATGGTTCTTGATTTAAATAGTATACGTAAATTCATCTACCCTATTTTTTCTCACAATTTAGAAAGTTGATTTTGTATTTTTCATCTTTTATTCAGGAATTAAAATGGTGTTTCTATTTACTTTTAAATAACATATACCTGAAACTGTTGTTTTACGAGTCGATCTCTCAAGCGAGATGATTGATAATATTTTGCATATTTTCATTAACATTAAATATTTATAATGATTTTCTGTCGTTGCGCCGTGAAAACATCGTCAACATATATTCATAATTTTCTTTATATTTACGGAAGGCATACATACTTGATAAATACACAGATAAACTCATACATATCAACTTAAAGTATAAATTAAATGCCGCTTTGTAAACATTCATATTTCACGTTCCATTATTTGTTAGGTCGACAATGAGTTTGAGAGCTGACTGTGTGTTGTAAAGAATAGGAAACTCCGTTCAATTTAATTTTAACAAGGTTTTTCTTGTGCTTTTATAAACACATTATCCATATAAAATGTACTATATTGAATGGGAATCAGAATTTTACTATTTAATTTGATATAGTTATTGAGATGTTTTTTGTTGTTGATTTGTACATGACTTTTGAGTGGCAATGCAAGGCATTGGACGGTTTAAAATGGTAAGCAATTGGATTACTCACATAATCGCTTATGTAGGTCGTTTTAAAGACCAACCAAACTTTTTTCCTTACAATTGGAGTTGACATTTAAAAAACAATCCTTTGTTTTTTATTTGTCTTTATTTATCTTCAAGTTTTTCATATCGGCGAGATATGTCGTAGGACTCGTTTAATTTCGACTCGTTTGATAACAAATTAGAGAACAATGCTAACCAATATTAAAAGGTTTACCTGTGAAATCATTGTCAATAGCGGCTTGTCATATATAAAATTGAAAACTTTAAGCTCGCAGCAAAACATTAGTTTAAAACCATTATATTGTGTATGTTTAGTTGCTAGATTTTTACCACTTTACCTCATAAACCATTTTATTGGTTATTTTCTCTTAAAATTCATACGAAGTAAAGCACTAATCGATGCCAATATTCCGTTTATAAAGTAGACCTCTGTCATATTTTTCAGGAAAACACGTGATGGCGAATAATGTTAAGGTCAAGGTTGACTTTCAAAAGTGTCGTCAAGGTTGACTTCTTGTTTCTATAGTGATCCATACCTAAGCACGTCTATTTATATTTCATGAAAATTCTGACCTATGGTTGTACATAGTTCTAGCAAAAAACGACATTGCCTTGCAGGTATCCAATGTTAATTGTTTACATCAAGGAACACGTGATCATCGCTTTACAATCGGTTAAGAGCTCAAATAAAATAGTTTTTTTCAGACAAAACAATGACCGGAATCTCGAAAAGATCCCACTTTTGACAGTAAAACAGTGGGGTATTATAATTGACAACATCGTGTGTCGCTATATAAAACGCACCAGTCATGCGACATTAGGGTATAACTGTTGCCCTGAAATCGTAAGAGTCTTTGTAGAGGGGAGTTCAACGATTTTATTTGTTAAAATTAATCTCAGTCTATTTATTGTTTAGTGGGAGACAATAAGATATATTTGAAGTAAGCTTAATGCGCTGATATGCAGCAAAATGTCAATTTTGAAGTTGCAAGCAAAAGTATAAGAAGAGCTACTGCAAGCAAATAAACAATATCCTACCATAAAAAATATTTTAAGAAATCAGCTGTCTATTAGGTAATTCTCTCATAGATTCGTTTACAAACACTAACTTTAGATACATCTGCATTGGTTGACATATTTACAAATATAATCTCAAAGTAAAATAATCGTTTCGAAAATATATTTGGTATGATTTGATAAAAAGCTGCACGCAAGGAAGAACTGCTGCAAGAATTAACATTCAACCGAATAAATCGTTGAGTACCCTCATTTGTAAAGAAAATGTGGGTTGAATTTACCAACACTGTCTTTTAGACAAAGCACACGATTCATCCCCAATTAAATGCTGTGTACATCTTAAATAAAGTGATATATGTCGGATATATATTCCGAATTCAATCTGGATATTTGAAATCTAATGATTAATTTTAGGCATTCAATTATGAAGAGCACCTCACGACCTGTTCCCCAAAAAACTGGTCCCCACCAATTTTCAGCTGGCTTGGAAATTTTGAGAAATTTCATTCTAGTTTGGAGATTTGAGCAGTTTGAGGAACACCTTTTTTGGTAATTTCTTTATTTCAACAATTTATACTGAGAATAATTGTTTCAAACGTGAGTATGCTTGCCTGCAATTATATAATTAACTTTAATTTGCAAGATATTTTACGTAATTTGGTGAAATTCAACTTTTGAATTTTCGCAAAAGGTGTTCCTTTTCTGTTCCAAGCTGGCTAGAAAAGGACAAACAGCCCAGCTGGCTTGACAAAAGGGACACCTTCTTAAAGCAAAATTGATTTGTTACAAAAAACATTATTTTGTTGCTCTTTGTAACTGTACTGCTGTTTTAAGTTGATTTCACAACTTTATAAAACCAATTGCCGTGGGGTGCCCTTCAATTATATGCATCTGGTGTATTCAGTGGATAATCTCACAGGAACTGATTCGTAAAAAAAATGGTTAAATGGCTTGACATAGACTGTATCAGAATTAATTGGATGATATCAGATATTTGAATTCATGCAAAATACCAAGGGTGAATAACCAAAATATGTTATGATGAGGCAAAAAAAATATTATTGCAAATAAAAGAAATTACTTCTCTACCGCTTAATCATGTGAAAAATACGCCTTTAACGGGCTTTATTCGTTGTGAATAACACTTGGCATGAGGCCAAGGTTAATGCGTTTAAGTTTGAAAACATGTTTGTATAACTGTATTAGCAATACAGGTATAGAATAATCAGCAATTGAGGAAACCCATTGCAATGTAACAATACAAAGGCGGCTTATGTAATAAAAGCATGATCAAAGTCCCGCTTCTTTCAATTTTTATTTTCTTGTTAAAACGAATTGATCTGACACCAACTGTGATTATATCATCAAAATAAATACGCAATTATCATTTCGATTTTGTCACATGAATAACACATTAAGGAACATTTATAGGAAAATATTTAAAAATTGGAATAAGTAAGTAATAATGTAATTTAATTATTCTATTTAAGTGTATACATTCGAAGTTGGTTCATTTATGAACTTGTGTTTTGCATATCAATGCTCTTTTTCAATAAGTATTTATTTTTCTTATGTGGCATTTATATGGATAATTTAGATTTATATAAATGGTATGTTTTCATTTTTTTATATGCTTTAATGTTAGAGCCTTATGATATATTGTGGATGACAGTAAGAGTAGCACATTCCACAGTTTGCATTCAACAAATAATGTATAGAATGGTTCTATGTGTTATTTGGGACTTATTAGGACCTGTAATGTTAGGACCTGTAATGTCTCACAAAACGTGACTCTTGTTAGACTTGGTGAGACATTGGTGGGTTTGAATTATCGCCCGTGGGTATATGCCGTCTCAGGGTGATCACACAGGAGCTAACTGTGGTCCCGTCTCATTTGCTTAGTGTGAGCATGTTATTGTTGGCATTTCCAGTGTGATGTTTGTGAGATCGAGGGCTGATTTTAGTGAGCTTCCTGTGAGGCCTAATGAGATATGGTTAATGTTAAGCCATGTGTGATGTTGTGGATACCAGTCCGAGCTACACCCCAAATTCAGTCAGTTAAATGATTTGATTTATGTGTGATCATAATATAAATATTAAGATTTTGGTATGGATCAAAGTCTAAACAACATTAATATATGTATTATTTGTATATGGATGATATACCCTTTTAGAGATATACCCTTTTTGAGAAATGATATTTAAACTATGCCTTGCCTGGAGATTGGGCTAAATATAGCACATTTCATTATGATATCTTTCAATCAAAGGGTTCCAGTCATTAGGGTCATAACTTGAGTAAGAAACCACATCACAACACCCTATGCTATTTGTTAATAGTGAAGAAAAAATAGGTGGTTTATTAATTCTGTAACTAAGGCCGCGTTCACGAGAAAAGCTATCATATATTTCTAAAAGTCGGATTAAAAGAATATAACAAATTAACTTAAATTTAGTTAATTGTAACTAAATATAGCTGTTTAAGGGTTTTATTTCCAAATTGTAAATAATATTATTTATGGATATTATAAGTATGTCTAATAAGTAAACAAAAATGTTTTATTGCTGACACCAAATAAAGTCTAATCCCTTTCCAGTCTTATCAACTAATAACTGTGAGATATAGATAGACCCTAACAGTAGATCAATAAAAATATTGGTATAATCTGTCAATTAATAAAAGGGTCTGTTCCATATTGCTATGAGTTTATACAAATAAGACTATCGAAATTACCACAATTTTTGCTTGCGTATATGTGGCCTTATGGTGTAATTAATTATCACAACCTAATGTATAACATGATGAAGAGGCTTTCTTTCGATTTGACATATTTCAAAATCTAGTAAGAAAAACTGGTTTATTGTTATGCTACTCGCCCATAGAGTACATCTATGGGCGAAAATCGCAACCATGATATGTATTATTGACTAATAATGATCTTTTACATTTACATGTAGGTTCATACCTCTTGATACAAAACAAAAATAATGGCGAAGGTTGTGAATAAACCTGGAAGTCCTTACAATGGAATGACTCCGAGTGCGAAAGCCAAATCTCAACCGAGGAATGAAGCAGGTCAATTCATCCAAGTCATTCCCGACAATATCCAACACAATCCAGCTGTGTATCAATCGCAACAACAAGTAGTTGCCCACTCTTCCACATATTATGCATCAACTGCTAGATTCGCGAATGGGCCGGAAAACTCAGCATATCAGACCGCAGTACCCCAACACCATCCGCCACCGCAACCACAAGGAAATAGCTATCCAACGGCATATACAACAACCAATGCTGGTGGCGCCACGACGAGTAACCGGCCAATAAATGTAACCTACAATAAAACCTACATTATCAATGGTCCGGTTATAGTATTAACACCGACCAGTGGACTGTCATATGAGACTACAAAAAATACGGCACCAGCTATGTAGCAAGAAAACAGTATAATTGATCAGCCTTGACTAAGGATACAGCTTCTGATCAATTATCAAAGAGACAAATGAACCCAGTATACAGACTATGACTGAGACAAAACTCAATGACAATAAATTCGTAAACATGTATATGGATTGTTGCTGTTTATGCCATGTCCTTTCAAAATGAGAAAAATTGAAACATATTGAATTGAAGTGAGGTTTATGGGATTTTATATGTTTTTGCGGTTTTCATTTATAAGGCTTATAAGACCTATATGTACGTATGCATAAATAAACTGTGCATTTATATTGTTGTGAAATCTTGAAAATGTGATGATTTTTTTTATTGTGAATATTCCTCATTTTAATAAATTATTAACGGAATTCATTTTCAAAAATTGATAAGGAACTTTTGCGGAAATATGAAAAATATTTGATAAAATCCACGCATTTCTTTTCATCATGTGATGTTGGTTGTAAATCTTGACCATGCTGAAATTTGGCATGCTCGATCCAAACATTTATAACAAGGGTCCAATTCGTTTCAGCGAAAATGTGTGTTATTATAAGTTTTTACTATATTTTACGATAATATTAACATATATGTGTACAGTTGATAATGATAGGTTAATGGTTTGGTAAAACTTTGGCATTTCTGCAGTGAACGACTCATATCATATGATTGATGATCAATGAGCAACTCAAAGCAAATAATTAATGATCCAAGACCTTTAACATATAATATGGGGTCATGACTCTGCACATCGGTCATAACCATATCGGAGATTTTTACTACAAGTATATCCAAGATCAAATAACACTGGACTATTATTCGAATTGGTCAATTAGTGTGTTTTAAAATAGCGTTTTCACAATAAACATGACCAAATATGAAAAATTATAGGAATTTCACATTTTGTTCTCAAAATACAAATATATCAACTTTATACTGTAACTACGGCTCACTTCAGTTGTGTATGTTTATACGGTTTTATTGAATAAAATTGTATTACTCAATTTTGTTTTCATGTTTCATTATTCTATCGGTATATCTCGAAAGTACATGTGACCTACATGTAATCAAAATAACCGGTTTAACGCTGATACTGGCGCGGATCCAAACAATTATTGAACAAGGAGCCAATGGTATAAAATATCAGAGTGAAGGGTTGCTATATTTTACTTCAGTTATAATTGATAATAGCGAATGGGGGGCTACATCCGCGCTCCCTCTGAATCCCTCCTTTGGCATTGCGGCAGACATTGCTGAAATTGCAGTGAAACTATTAATTGTATATTGAATTTGAAACGTAAAACGGAGCCAAGTAAAATCGTGTGTATTTTTGAAGCGAGACAAACATAGTGTGTAACTGTTTAAGGACAAAGTCTATTCGTTTATCTTTATCTGCAGCCAACTAAATATCACATTTGTCGCATTTGAATAGAGAGACCCAATAATTGTAATGAGGCATAAAAACATTAATTAAACCATCGAATCTGATACATTTCTCAATTTGTGTTTCATATAAAAGTTATATTTAAAAAATATATGAATATGTTCGAATATATAATATTTCATGTATATTAAATTTATAATTATCAAATTGAAATGCTAAATACACTCCATACCGGGTATGAATCCACAGGTTTAGACACAGAGTTAATGCAAAAAAAATGTTTTATTTTGACTTGATCTGATTTATTTTATTTTTTCATCTCAAATTCATCATTTAAGCGGGTACACCATATCGTTCAATAACAAAAATATATATTACAAACACCAAACTACTTTTCGTTGGGTACTCTCGTTTCAAGGACCGTTGTTAAGAGAAGTGTATAGCGATATGTAAGATGCATATGATTATAATATAGGGCACCACATTCATAAGTGATGTTATGATAGAGGGAATTTTGTTTATAATGCTTTCAACATATAAAAAAGGGATATAAATAACAATATTTAAGATTAGATAAGGATAAAAAATAAATCTGTGTCGATAGGTTTAAGTTTCAACGACAAAAGAGCACATAAAAAATAAGCATAACTAAATGTAGACAGTCACCATATAAAAGCAATAAGAAATATTAACAACAAGCCTATCTCATAATGGCAAGTGCATTAAACCTATTCACCCAACGAGCGGCTTCAATTATTCGTGGATCCGTCCTCCGGTCTTCCCTATACACAACCCAGACCGTCACAATTCAAAAGCGATGCCTTCCTATATGTGCCGTGGATACGAATCTCAATAAAACTCAGGTTCCGAAGGATTTCAATGAGCAATTCTCAAAGGTGGTCGCCAAAATGCTCAACAAACCAGAAAAGGTAGGTTGACTTTATACGTTTTTTTTTTTGTATCGTTCGCAGATAGCAGTTTTGCATCGGATGGAGTTGAGAGGATAACTGTAAGGTTAAATGATAAGATGATATATATTTTAAGCATAATTTTCACAAATTTTAAGAATGTTTAGGGATTATATCCAGAAAGAGAAAACTTGCCGGGTGGATGGCAGGAGAGGGCAATCTTGTTGCACATTGATTCTCATACGGTCAAGCGCAGCTATACATACATGCACATTGTAGTTCTATATAACAAAGTTGACACTTAGACGCAGTCTTAAAACTTTTATACAATATATACAATACACGTATATGTTTGCATGCTAAGTTTAAACCAGTGTGTACTTATGTTATGCATTTATCATTATCTGCAACTTGACACTAGATAAGGGAGACCCCTTGATGAATCGAGGAAATTACCCATGTCGCTACCTGTATAGACATCTAAGTTTCATGAAATAGTAATGTACACTATAACTTTCAATTTTGATATGCCTCATTTTCAATACCCTCCAACCGGAATTAAACGTCATTTTCAAGGAGATCCAATACCAGTCCTTAGCACAATTAACCCTTAGCGATAAATATCTTTTTTTAAATCACAAATCCGATCAAAAATGTTTCACATTTTGCCACATTTGTCAATTTTGGGAACTTTATGAAAGATAACATATAGCTGAATTATACCTTTATCCACTTATTAATTTATTCATATATATGTGACGGTTTGTATATTTAAACAGCTCATCGCTATCACCCTTAAAACCGAAGTCGAAATGCTTCGCAACAGAAACGCCGAACCCGCAGTGGTGACCCATATCGGAGAATTTTCTGTTCTTGACTTTTTGTGTACATGTATACTAAAAGTCGGGGTTAATTTGTAAAACGAGGTCTAATAATAGTTTTGAGTTGTATTACATTCGTGCCTCATTCATTGTTTTTCTTTCCGCAGCTTATTTCCATCACCCTTAAAACGGAAGTCGACATTCTTCGCAACGGAAACGCCGAACCAACGGTAGCAATCCAGATTTGGTCGATTGGCGTGTTCGATCAGGAACGAAACCCGGGATATGCAAAGGAACTGTTTCCATTTCTGGAGAAGGCACTTGGGTTACCGACCGACAGGTATTGGTTTATTTTAGCGTAGTTAAAGGGCGTAATATTTGTTTACAAATTACGTGCGTTCGAGCAACCGATCAAACACTAAACGTGCGAATTAAAGTTAATTTCAACGCATGTATTCCCCTTTCTATAAATTTGTTTGAATATTGTTTAAATATTCTTCATTACGTCTGGTTCACATATTTAAAAGTCATACATTTCGCCATTGATTTATTTTTGAAAATCTGGAAAATGTTTAAAAATTAAACACAAAATCTTTCAATTTGATTTATTGTTCTCTTTCTTGAACAGTTTGAATTGTATACCGATGTCTTGATATATTTCTAGGATTGCCGTGATGTTCCATCCGATTGAAAAGAAAGACGCCGCACATCTGCTATACGCCGATTTCAAAGCTAACCAATAATCACGAGCAGGTCGAATGAGAAGTTAATAGAGTAACGAATGAAATGAATATAAGTGATGAAAAAGAAAAATGTCCAAATAATGATTAATTCCTTGTGATTCTATCTGGATGCTTGTTTAAACTGCTATGAAGTTAAAAACTTTCAATAATCTTATAGTTAAATGTCAATAATCATGCATTTAACGTCGATGTACCGTCTTAATAATAAAGGGTTTTGTATATAAACGTTTTATTTCCATAAACATGTTCGAAAACAAGATACAAATTATGGTCTTGATAGAGAAACAAGGGCGTGATTTAACATCGCATTATTAGAGCAACGTTGGTATACGTTAATGCGGATATTCCAATGACGTTGTTCAGACTTCACAATGAAACAAGACTTGCGTGAACATACGTTTAAGTATGTACGCAGCATGTAGTAAGCGCACAAGGAAAATAATAAAGCCTAATAAACCTAATGTATCGCTGGTCTTGGGAATAGATATTGAGAATCAATGAAACGCGGGTCATGATTATCTAGCATTTATTGCCATATGCCTATTATATACAGTGCACAATTTATACATCACTTGAAGTAAAATAATATCTTACAACTATTGCCGAAATACCTCGGCATCTTAATACAATATACCTCTACACTCAATAACTTGCATAAACTTTTAATCGTTTTTTCCATTCTTAACAAAAATTTCAAATCGTACACATGTATATCACAAATGGAATAACTTTCCAAAAATAGAGACTTTGTTCGAAAAACATATTCATGCTCAAAGCATTGAGACGTTGAAATATAACTCTTCATGGTAAAATATATGCATCAAAGTATCTGCTTTCAATATGTATAATAAAACCAAAACATTTATGTTTCAAATGTCAAGCATGTTCAAAAAATATCTATTTTATTCAATTTGTGACATAACATTTATACTTTGTTTAACCAATTAGTTTCTTTTATGAATCGATTTTATTATGTTTAAAATATAAAACTTCATGACCATATATTTGTAAATGCACATTTAACCACTTGGTTTCTCCATTGATTTGTTAAGTTTACTACTACTTTTAAAATTGAATTGAACAATGCTTTATCCAACGCCTGATATTGCTTTAAATTAATTTCATCCAGTTAAGTTGGGTCTCTATCTGACATCGGAGTGAGCAAAACTTTCGATACATGTAACATGCATTTAAAAACTGGTAGAAGATGCTTATTATTGTCAATGTATCTTTATATGAAAATATCAATCAATTAATTAACTTATTTAAAGCGGAATCTCATTTTATAATTGAAAGCAACACTTTGAAAAGAATTAATTTCAAATCTGTAAGCACCCCGAGGCACACTGATAGCTGTGTTGGCATATAAACAGAATTTGCTGAATAATTCATCAATAAAACTCATAAGCGGAAAGACATGTAGCTTATTGCAAAACACACAAAAAGCAGAAAACAATTCGTGAATATTCAATCGCATTGGGTTATATTTTGAGCTGATTTCCATACAAAAGGATAGATTAATCACGGATGACAACATGAAACCTAAATTTTGAGATAAGATATGTTATAGAAATCCATGTTCCATTTTATGCTCAGTTTATCAGAAATCACGCGACATTTAAATTTGTCACCATTTTGGTATAAACAACGCATTTTTGCAAACTCAGTTACTGTGTTAACCACTTAACTTTCTTAACGTAATATTAATTTAGAAATATGATTATCTTTTAAAGCAACAGTAAGATCATTTTGTTTTCAATGAGGCCCTCTAAAACGCTTCACGACGGGGTGCATTTTCGACAAAGCGGTAAAAGAGCATAGATGCGCAATGCATTTTAATGTTATTCATTGCGTTTTATCAACGGATAAACAGCAATATTTCTTTCAAAAATGACATTTAATTCTTATTAAAAAATTAATAATAATTTGATTTTTGATTTTTTTATGCTGTTAAAAGTTGTTTGGTGCTTTGATGGACAAAATAGAGTCTGTTTATTTTTTTCATTTTAGATGATATAACTGCCGTTATTTGAATTCACATTTTTTACATTTTGTTTAATCTTTTGTAAAAAAAAGAAGATAATTTGACAATAATTTTGTTAATCTACCCTTCCCTTAAATACATAAACTCAAGCATTTTGACTGAGTTTTTATGTTTATTTTCTGGTCTATCTTGGTGCTTTTTTAAAAGTTTTAAACCATGGAAATAACTTGTTATTATTATTTTTTTTTGAAATTTAAAAGAGGGTAGGGTATTTTTTAAAAGGGAAAACTTTCACTAGACACTTGTAATCCAAATCTCGAATAGGTTCTAGGGATGGGTCGGGGCACCGAAATCCCGGGGCCACGTCCATGAAATTTGACCCGGGGCCCCGTCGTCCTTTATGACATCTACTTTCAACATATTTTTTTTATCAAAATCATGTCAATAATAAACAAAAATGTACAAATAGTTCGCCTTTGACCCTATTTATACATCTATTAATGTAGTGATTTGGGATAGCTGTATTTTCAATTAATTCACAATTCTGATCTTGCAAAGAAATCTTACTATTTAAAATATAGTTTATGTCAAGGCTCGGTGTAACATTAATAGACGGGGTATCGACGGGGCCCCGCGACGGGGCGGGGTTAGAGTCGCGGGGCTCCGGGGCCGAACATTTTGCCTCGACCCATCCCTATTAGGTTCCATTCTATATAGTGCTATTGTTCAAGTTTTCATCCATATGAAATAGTACCATTTAACAAAAGAATAGAAAAAAAAATAAGATCAATTCATTCACTGTTATTTTAAAGAAACCATCAAACATTTGTAGATTTGTATGAAACATGAATATATAAGTTAAGGACGAATATGCATGATTTGATTTAAAGATCTATCAAAAAAAAAGTTTTAAAAAAAGATAAAAAATGGCATACAATAAAGATTGGCATTTAAGTCAAAGTTAGAAAATATTTATACACGATAAAATTTTATTCTTAGTGAGTGAATGTCGGACAGACATAATTATATTCGAATCATACCGTATAAACTCTGATAAATATATTAATTCCTCCTATTTATAGATGTTATCCTAAATTTGTTGTATAATTTTATTGTATAGAAACAGTTGAGTACTGATGCTCATCCGCTATGTGCGCTATACAAATACTGAGCATGCATGCATTGTCCTACTGTAAACCCGCTTACCGGTTATACCATTATTGCGTGACCCCGGTAACTGTACCCACTGAGAAGGCCATTCAAATCACAAAATTCGTGGATAGTAGGTATATAGATATAGGGTACAGGATCTTATAATTGGTTTTAAAAGGCCAGGTCCAGCCTGGTTGATATACGCTGTAAGATAAAAAGATATTAAGAATTACACCTAAAGCACGATTAACAAATCAAATCAATAGTTTCGTACATCATGAGTTTAAAAATATCAGCTATACAAAAATGTAAGTATTGAAGCTGGAATTGTCATTGCACACTCAAACATTATTTATAGAAGGGTAGAAAAATGTAATATCAAACGATTTAAGGAAAGATTTAGATCTCATTTCTATGATAGATACAGTTGTTTGTAACAATGGCAACTTTTTGATCTTTGATCCAAAACGAAATATAGATCTTTATATGCGATGTTTTCATTCATAAAACGCAACATGTAAACGATAATTGCACCCAAATATATTGCTTTCATATTTATAACACATTGAAACTTAACCTCACCGTTCATTCTGTATACACTAACATCTCTAATTCTATTGACATTTTGTACTAGCCTATTTACTGCTAACCAGAAATTCCGCATTAAAATAGTTCCGTTTTTACTGAAGGCGCATGGATATCAAACGACCATGCCACTGTTGCCGACCGTATCACCCCATGAGATATCATGCATAGAGTCCGCCTGAAAAAAGAGCAATTTCAAAATTATAGAATAAATAACAAAATGTAACAAACATAGGTCAGAGAAATTAATAATTTAATGGGAAAAAAATGAAAGGAAATTGTGTTTAATTTACATGTTAAGAGACGTTATGAATTTGTTTTAAAAGTACAATCTTTAAAGCTAAGAGTTGTTTGAACGATTTCATAAACACCAACTTTTGGATTTGATACAAACAATCTTTCGTTGAATATTTCAAGAATTTACAATATCGGTAGCTTTTAAATATAATATGATATTGAAGCAATATAACATTAATGACGAACAAAATAACATACTTTTCATACTTACATTGGATTCCTCGTCTTGACTCGTAACGCGGTCCCTCTGACCAAATGCATCATACCCAGGATACGGCTGTCCACCCCCTTGACTATTACGCTGACTGTGATACGACCCCCTTTGGTCTACTAGACTACCTGCGTTGCTAGCAGCTGAATTATGCATGTTAGGCATTCCTTGGTTGTAAGCTGAATTTTGTGTAATACTATTACGCGAATGTGTGGAATCCATCCGGTTAAACTGTGTGTTGTTGCCACCATATGTGTTGGGCTGTGTGTTGCTACTGTGTTGCGAATTGTTTCCATAAGAAAACTGGCGATTCACCGATGCCGCTTTGAAAGATGCATTTTTATCATGAGCCGCGGTCCCTTGATTTTCGAACAACTTTCGCGCCTGGCTACGCAAATCTGCAGAGCCATCAAGTTCAAACTCATTATTTGCAGCAGCGTTCTGCTGATTGGTTGAGAAGTTAGCGCCGCCCCCTCCAAGGCTGCTGGAATGTGATTGGTTGTTAAGCATGTTTTGATTCGAGTCGCTGACCATGCTTGCACTGGATGAACTGTGAAGAGAATATTGCGAGAGGCGAGTGGAACGTGTTTCATCTCGATCACCACTTTGTAGTGATTGTTGCGAATGGAAATTTCCACTGTCCGCACGCCCGTCACTGTACATCGAATACGGCGATGCCCGGATATGACTCGACGGTGATGCACGTGTCATGGAATTTTCCATGCTGCGACCTTCACTCTGTAGCGACTGCTGCGAGTGATGGAAATTTCCACTGGCACCACCGTCGTTGCTATTACACGAATAGGGCGAGGCACGGAGACTCCTATCGAAGCGCGAAGGATCACTTCCGGAATGATGCGAACGCAGACTTCCACCGCTATCCGTGCGATCCGTCGAATGTAGCGAATGCTGCGACGATCGCGCAGCACTCTCGCGACCACCCATGAAAATTTCCATTCCGCCGCCGCGGTTTCCACCAATGGAATTTTCCATTCCGCTGCCAACGCTGCGGTTAACACTATCGGACGAGCGCCGGTAACTGGGACTGCTCGAGAGTCGCGGCGAGAGCGACGCTTCGCTACCAGAAGGCGCTGTTCCGACATTTTGTTTTTGTTGCCCTATAACGCTGCTTCGTGGGCGCGTCTTGGGCGAGAGCGGGTTCGACGAAGGCGGTGGTTTACTGGCGAATAGCCGCTCCATGGCCGATAGGGGGCGCTTGCCGTCCTTTCCACCACTTCCGCTGTTTTTACGTTCAACTGAGTCTTTTCGCTTGACGACTGGCATCATCGACTCGGGACTAGAGGCACTGTGGCGAAGGGAGGCGGGATGATCCGGGTTTTGGGGTTGTTGTGATGACGTCATGGATGTTGATATGGCAACGGGATCCGGATTCGAACGACTGTGGCCGATATGAGATCGCTCCAAAGGGGGGCTAAATGCTCTGCTTGGTGTTTGCGATGTTGAAGAAGGATTTTGTCGCTGATCCCCGATACTCATGGGCTGATAGCTCGGGAGAGGCACCTCGGGGTCGCTTAGTGTAAACTCAGGGCGTCTACTTGGGGGCATCGAGGCGCCCACATTGTACATAGGGTTATTCTGCACTAAATGGTGCGAGTGAGGGGGCTGTGAACTAGCACCACCTGTTGCACTCTGGCCGGATGCGTGTGCTGGTTTATTAGCCGCCCCCGGCGCGAAATGCTGTATATTGACATAGTCCTGTGCATTGTGCATTGGCGGTCGCATATCGGGTACCGTCAAATAATCATCGGGTATACTACCCACCTCATCCGTTGTCACGCTGCTACGGGCCTTCATTTCCACGTAGTCCTGCGAACCATCGGCGACGTTATTTCCGGTCGCCCCGGCAACCACGCGAAGTGGAGCGGTCTTCGATACACCGGAAGTTGGGTCATTTTGGTACGCGGGCGCCGATAGTCGCTGCGCCGCACCAGGTGTTTGTTGTTTACCCGGAGCGGGGACCGGGTCAGTCAATTGTGCTCCCGGTTTAGATGAGGATGCCGGTTTATTGTTGAAAGACGGGGGTTCTATGCGAGGGGACGTAGGTGTGATCGGAGTGATATAGTCATCACGTGAATGCGTATCGGAATGCTGTTGTGGCATATTTTGGTTTTTCATATCCATGTTCACGTAGCCATGGTCTTGGAATGCACTCTGAATATTTCGCCGCCATGGGAAAGAGCCTTGACCTGCGCCATCAATAGTTTCACTTATCGTTCGTCCCAGATATCCCGGTGGGCTTTGTACTTGGTCACTTTCAGCTGGTTTCGCAACCGGTTTCGGTTTTACCGCTGGTCTTCCCCCTGCAGAATCCAGCTGTCCCGGTGCGGGTACTTTAGCCGTCATAGAGGATTCCCCGCTGATCCCCGATACAGGTCGCGCTTTATCCGTTTTGCGTCGCCCATCCAGTGTGGGCAGCTCCTCAGAGGTGATAGATTCTATTAATCGTGAACTAGAATCTAACTGCATATTGACATACGAATGGCACGCACCTTCTGGGGCGGCCGCTAATGTATGGGCGCCGCCTTTGGGCACCGGTGGCACCTGACTGAATAATTCGGAATCGCTATTAGACACCATGCTGTTTCGCATACTGTTATCATCGGCGAAGCTATTCCGGGGCATGCGCGAATAGCGTTCTTGA
>LQRL01065917.1:0-21407 GCA_001703475.1 Hydroides elegans | reverse complement strand
AAGAAAAAAGAAAAAGCTATAACCGGGGCTCTCTGGCCAATATCAAGAAATAGCGAATTCATTGTTGCTACCAGTGTTTGCGTTTAACGCTGGCCCACTGCCCCGAGGCCAGTAATTTTTCGGCCGGGCCAGTAACTTTTTGAGGTTACTGACCCGGTGGGCCAGTATGAAATCTGGAAATAATTTAAACTATTACTTATTGTTCATCGATTCCTCAATTCTTGTCAGGTATTTTTCGTTCGCGCCTCCGGCGCTCGCAATTTGAGTCATCCAGATTTATTTCATCTATTTACGTGGTTACTATCAAACGAAAAATCGGTGTTGGTTCGATTTTCTATTAACTAGTTCAAATAATGTCTAAATGAGTTGATCTAATGAGATTGAAGCGGTCCGATATGCGATATGCTGTGATATCTGGGTAGTTGAGTATCCTAAGTAATCGTTACCTGCATCCGCGACCGGCGTCTTCGCTGTATGAATATAGTTTTAGATAGCACTTGCAGGCCCAGATGTGGTTTAAGCAAAACATGAATGCTTTAAATAGGTCTCAATGATTTTTGGATTTTGTTTGCGACTTCGGCGCTCGCACCTTATTTTCCAATTACTAAATATCGTTTTTGAAGTCAATTTGTACTACGCTCGTGAATTTTCAAGGATAGTTGCGTAACTCAGAATGTGAAAATTAAGGTAATATCTAATAATATATTTTCAAAGTCGGGCCAGTAAGTTTTCGGTCGGGCCAGTAAGTTTTTAGGGTTACTGACCCGGAGGGCTAGTGTGATTTTTGGCTTTAGCGCGAACACTGGTTACTACCCTTAACCTTCGCACAATTCTAATTTTCTGCAACATCTGACATTTCATGTACTTCATTAATCTAGATCGCAATGCCTGTGACTTAATTATGAAACATAATTAATTACTTTACCTTTAGCTATCACCAGAATCTCATCACTGATGCTGGACAAGGTTGTTGCACTGTAATCGCTGAGACCATTGTAGAAGAGAGGGGGCGCATCCAAGGGTTGTCCATCCCAATCATGCCATTTCCCATACATGATGGAGGGGTGCAAATAGCCATTGGTTCCCATCAAAGTGATACCCAACAAATGACCCGATACAATCAATTTAGGATTTTCTCCCAAGCATGTTTGTAGCATTGCCGTGGCATCTTGCTTTGGTGCGTTGCTTCCTTTTAACAGAGCTCCGTTTAGTGAGGATTTCGTTCCG
Organism: Hydroides elegans; assembly: GCA_001703475.1. NCBI lineage: Eukaryota > Metazoa > Annelida > Polychaeta > Sabellida > Serpulidae > Hydroides > Hydroides elegans. Next base: position 20,180 of record LQRL01065917.1, on the reverse strand, counting down.
AGGACTTCCGCTGCTTTGCCAAAGTCAGTCATGCGACAAGCCCATGGCAACGATTCAAAAGACATGATTGAGCACTGCTTGGCTAATTCACCCCAGATACCCCTGACAGCGAACTCGAAACCCGCATTCCCTGGGCATCCAACCAGCACCGTACCCGGCGCAACATGTGGTTTCAAGGCCGTTAAATAACCCTCATGCGCAAACGCAGGCACCGTGAAGACAATGATATCGCAACCGGGAGTCACAACCGCGGGATCCTTGCTCACAATTTTTGGTTTGCCTTTCAACACCTTTGGGTCGCTTCCGCCTCCATACAGAGTGACAGTGAAGTCGCTGTCTTTCATGGCCGCAGTCCATCGCTCGGCTTCATCGGCAAATAACGTAAGCACTCGGGCCTCGTCGACCATTGGCTGAGAGGAGCCGATGCCTGCAAGCACGTGGGCTCCGTTACCGCCTCCGCAGATGAGCAGTTTGATACCCATTGTCTGTAGGAGAAAGAATTAATATGACAGCGAAATTGAATATTGAATGTAATAATTTAAGAATATCCCAGTAAACAAAATACGTATTTTGCACGTTTCCTTTTGGTGCATTTTAGGTGATATAGTCACCAAGGTATTAAAAACGTTTTTACCACGTTTTTATTCAGAAAGTTTCCGAGTACTCTTTTAAAACGTTTTATGTTCGTTTTCATTTAAGTGTAAATCACGTTTTTAACACGTTTTCATCTTTTGGTTTGTTTAAGGTAGCTGAGAAACGAGAAAAACTCGTTTCCGAAAAACGTTATAAAAACGTATTTTGGAAACTATTTTAAAACGTTTTTTCTGTCCAAAAAGTAACGTGACGTCATATATTTGTGTGCTCGTCATACATGTTGCTAGAATAGTTTGGTTTATGGTTAAACGAACAAAATGAGAACATGGGAAAACATCAATAAATATGTAAATCTTATAAAGTGTCATTTTATGCAAATTCTTAAAGACAAATATTAATGATTATCCAACCTCATCGATTTCATAGGATTATTGCTTTTACTGTGATGTAACTTAGTTGCTGGAAGCCCTGGGAAAATGTATATTCACAATGTATAGTTTTCCAGAGGCCTTTACATCAATGCTGATTGAAGTGGATTTTTACAAAATCACTAAACAAAATGAATTTACATACATGTACAAGATAAATGAAATATGAATTAAAGTGATAATGATACTCTAGGGTAAGTGATATTGTTTCTAGGAGAGACTGACTGAGGGGCGGATAAAGGGTAATAATAGAAGGAATATTTCAAAAATTCGTGGAGAAGTTATGTATGAATTTCATAATATATTTTCAATATGATGATTTTCATAACCAGTTTTCTTGATAATCAAGGATTTTAGCAAAATAAATAAGACTCACATTTCAAGATATAGTGTGTTTTTTTAATGATATTTAATCTTGTAAGATCGCTTTGATGTTTAATTATTTCCCTTTTCTCAGAGTGCTTAGATTTACGATGACATTTGATTCAAATATCATATATTTGAATATCAAATATCATCAAAAATGTTGCTCAGTGTTTTTTAAGTCAATATCGACAAAAGCCAGTCTAGATCTAAGCAGCCAAAGGTTTGAAACTGGTTTCAAAAGCGGTTTTATTTTCGCTTTGAAAACGTTCCAGAAACGTGCAAAATACGTTTTTATATGGTTTTCGGGAAACGATTTAAACTCGTAATTCGTGATGGACGTAAAAACGTACAAAAAACGTCACGAAAAAACGTGGAAAAAACGAAATCGAAAACTAATTAAACACGTGTAAATTCCGTTTCCTTATTTACTGGGATAGACTACGAAGTATGATTATTATATGATGGAAGATTTTCGCAACTATACAAAATATCCTGATATATGGGTGTTGATGATGAATAAGCAAATGTGATATTCACTACGTATCCAGATTTTGATGTTTCAGAATCACGATTTCAAATGTTATCCGGAAAGATGCGCTATAATATGGATGTGCGATAGATTAGATCTCCAGAATTTATTGAATTTTTAATTAAACATTAATGATTTGGCAAAATAATTATTTATTTTGGTAGCGAAACATTTATTTGCAACATTTCGAAGAGGTGCTGTCCCCTTTTAAAAGAAAACTCATATACATGTGTATCACGCAATGAGCTCAAGATCATACATGCAATTTCTGATTAAGCGTGTCACCGTCGGTGCTCTTGGGAAATTTGAAGTAAAGATGGCCCACGATGAAATTCCCAGTAAACGTATTTTTCTACGATCGAGCAAAAACGTGACTATATGTGAAAAAAAATCATTCTGTTAACTTGTTTTTTACTCATTAGCTTTTAACACGAAAATAATTATTATAAAGCTCAGCCGACTATTCAATGAGAAAAGTGATTATGCATTTTCGCGACGTCCGCTGATTTCGTATAATAGATTGCTGGCGATAGACAAAAAATCGAAACTCGGTATGACCTCCCTGTTATATGTACGTGATATATCTAATCTACGTGAGTTTTTATGACCGCTAAAACGTCATATAAAAGAAAATGTCAAAACAATCATAATCAGCTTACCCAGGAAAAAAATACATGCCTATACAGCCGAAGACATTCATTACATATGCATTTTTTTATATCACATGCATATGTATTCTGAGTATTCTTGAAGCAAAGTCGAGAACGTTTTGATTCAAAAGAAAGTGCTTACAGATAAAGAATTTCGCTAAATACCTATTTTTTTTCAGTATGTTTTCGACCGTAACCGCCAGCCGCCCCATACACACACACTAGAAAAAGTCTACATGTAGATAAAAGAAAACTGGTAGATTTTGATGTCGTATATATTAAGGTCATAAATAAATAATTACAAAACAATCGTATGGAAGACGTTTGTTTTTAACAAAAACGACTAAGATACAAAGCTGAGTTGGTTGCAAAACATTGTTCATTGCCAAAATTAGGCTGGACTCACCAGAGAGCAACCTTCTACTTTTCTTTGGGACTACGTGACAGCCAAAGTAATAGACTCAAGGCCAAACAGATACTCCATTATGTTGATGGTTTTTAGCACCAGTAACACTATATTGCTAACTACAAAGCAGGTTACAACTTATCAACCAGGATAATGGAGGATGATAGGATTCCATGTTGTCCGGGTTAATCTTTTTTTTAAAGTAAAATACAATCTTGTTGCATATTTTATTAGGTATTAAGCACATTTTGGAGAGGTCGCGAACTTTGTCCAATGTGTTTCTGTGTCGGTGACGAAGAATTTTGTCGGGCAAAACTTTGATCAAGGACCAAAAGACAACATCCTCTTAACGTCGCACGGTGGCTGGTCGATTGTGATATTTAAAATTGTCCAGGGTTATATGTTGGAATATTTAACGTTCATTTGCATCGATTAATTCGATTTATTATTTGATTATATTTACATTATATTTCATCTCATAACTGCTAAAAGCAAAATCCTGGACAATCCATAGCAAGGTTGAACTCCTCGTTATATATTCTTAAAACATTTATCGCCGTTATCCGAAAAATGGTGACCTAAACATCCCAATCATTTAATTTTGTATTTAAACAATTTATATATTAGCAAAATTTATCGTTATAAAATTAATTAGACGAGGTTCGTGATTGTTTAAAAAACACTCACAATCAAACATTTTATGGGTCCAGGCTGCAATCTGCTTATATTTAACATCGCGCTTTACAAATATAGTATTGATGAGCATTTTGAAAGAAAAAAAAACTATGACAACTGTGACAAGCATATTATACAATGTATCAATAAATTTCACACTTGGTTGCATTTTTGTTCACAATTGATATTTACTTGTGAATTGTTACGTCATAATAACCAAATCATTGCATGTTCAACAATGAGATTAAAAACAATCAACAAATGAATTATTACGTTCAATTAAAAATGATATGTTCGTAGAAAAATTTAGAAACTATCAACTTAATATTTGTTGGCAAGGTGCATTAGATTTTCTGCCACAAAGTTCTTGCAAAAGTAAACGTAAATTAGAATTGTTACAAACATGGTGAATAAGAGTACTTTGTTTTTTGTTTTGAGTACTTTTCAAAAATCATATTTTAGAAATCGAACTCATAATTCTTAAAGTTTCAGTAATTCTACACCAAGTTGCAAGGGTTAAAGAAAGCATCATGCATATAAATCGTTGTTTGTATGGGGTTACCAAGTTTTTTATACAAAAATGTTTCTTTAAACAAACCTTTTTTTTTTTTTTTGCTTTTTCAAATTGTTGTATTCACAATATAATCCAGTTATGCATGGTTACTGCACGCGCTTGTGGATTTTTTTTCTGCGATTGCTGCGAAACTCAAAGAAATTGGAATTCAAATTGGTTTTAACGATATTTTAAATTTAAATTTTGCATCGATCGCAGAAACTTCTAAATTTGTCTTTACCTTTATGCGATTTCAATCGATCAATTTGAACTTGTCCCGTTTAAACATGAAACACATAAGTCCCTGCACAATAAAAGTTTATTCAAAAACAAAAACACAATTATTTATAACCGTTAAATATTATAGATGTCACTTACTTATGTTGAAACTATCCGAGCACTATCCGTTTTTTTTCAAGGTTGAATAAAAGTTTCCACCCCACCTAAAAAATTGCATTCAGCCGAAGAAATGTTCCAGATAGATAAGAAGCTGCTTATACATAGGAGTCTACATATTTGTGACTGACTGATGGCTCATCAACGGAGCTCGCTGGTTTATGGATCCGTATAAAAAAAACAACGGAGAGTAAAGTATATACTCTGCAAGTCCATAGGAATATTATACAAACACATGTAAAACAAATGTCCGAATACAAATATATTAAAAACAACTTTGAATTCGATCATATGTCTAATTGTGTGAAATCATGCATATCCTCATCTTTCACAAGAAAATCTGTTTATAAATCCTGAAGTTGCTTTGTGGACTGTGTTCTATTTCCAACCCTTTAAATTTGTTTTCATGAAAAACAACTTTTTTTAATATTTTTAATTTCAATAAAAGAATACATATAAGAGCACACCGGATGAAATCAACTTCGTAAACGTCCGAATATTTGGATTCGTGGTATCAGCGAAGCGATTTTACCTAACTAAATAAGCGAACGATGTCATAATGGAATGATACCGAAGGAGTCCATACCAAAATGACTATTGACGAGAGGAAAGGGCAATTTCTTGACATTACTTCTGCATAGCCCTAGGGTCAATAACCATTTTGGTCTGGGCACTGACGATTTTATATATTTTCTTACATAAACATTATGTTTGATATTCAGCAATACCCGGTAAAATGCTTCGTCGTTTGTGATATTTATAATTTAAATAATATCAATTGCATTAAAAATAAATTTTACATTTTGTAAAATGCTGGACTCTTGAATATATATGTAGCCTTGATAGCAATTTTTGCACTGTGACCTCACATTCATCTAAAACGTTGTTTCAATTGAAGGGCTCCGTGCAACAATGTGTTAAGTCTGAAATCGACATTTTGAGGAAAAGGCCATTGAATGTTTTTACTTTGGTCATTTATATAAGGCTTGGCAAGTAGCAAAACGACGATATTATTATGATTACATTGCTTTCTTAGTTTCATTCAAGTATTTTACATGGATCTATAATCATGTGAAATTTTGCAAAACATTCTAGCGAAACATGTTATGTCGACTTAACACATTGTTGCACGGAGCCCTTCAATTATAAATCACGTGATCTCACATGGTGATGTTATAGTGAGATCAGGCCGATGACACGTACAATGACCTCGCAGTGATACAACTTAGCTCATCGGGATATATTTGTGGTGTGTAGGTTTACGGTGATTGAATGCTAAAAACAGGTAGCCCACTCGGCAAGGGTCGTCCATATATATGGCCATAGTACGTCTTATTCGGATGTGACGTCGAGAGGACGACCTTATTTGGGCCCATATGTAAGTTTTCCGGACGTCCTTTTACGTCCCGTTGTCCGTAGGACTTTATTCGTACTTCCGATTCAGACGCGACGTCGATGCGACGTCTTTTCTACGTCCACGACGAAAAAGGACGTCCGGAAAACTTACATATGGACCCCAATTTGGTCGTTCTCTCGATGTTCGTGGACGTCTTGCCAAGGGGGAGGGTAGTGCTTATGATCTTTCAAATGAAAAACAAATCAGTTATCCTCTATATATATCCACGGGATACTTATCATACCTCAACAAAAATCGGTCTTAACTAGATATGCAATTCACTCTTTTAGGAATTAGAAAGTTGCTCCGGATTGATTTGATACAGATTGGATTAACGAGAAAATTAATTGAAATCGTGCTGAATTCAAACATCACATGCTATCAAGTTAACACATGGTATTTCGAATGGTCCCCGGTTATTTAATCTTGCAATGCCGTATAAATTAGATAGAATATTACCACAAGTAGAATGATTATATATTTATTTATAATAGCTTTATTTCAAAACGTAATGATCGAGTATGGTTGCATATTACGTAAACGTGATGTCAACCATGTCGCTTGAATATGATGCCGTCGATCGACGTTTAAAGTACGCCACAAGGTTAAAAATTCGAAGTAACTTCACCATTTGATAAAACGCTCTAATAACAATATTTTCTGTTCAATATTCGGTTATGTTTCCTTGAAATGATGGTTCATTTGTATACTATCACACCCAACACATATGAACTAATCTGATGATAAATCTATTTAATTTACAAATTGTACGAGTGGTTCCAATTACTTAACAAAATGACATAGAGTCTATGCAACAAAATGCGAAAGGCCATAGAAGTCTACAATGTCGCATTGACTCGCTAGAAATCACGTTTCACATTAACGTCGCGAAGGCGTCAAATATCGCGATAAAGATAAACATTATATTAAAAACGGCGTGTAGACTTATTTAAAAGCCTAATCACAGCCGATAAAGGATTCCAACATAATGATATCGATCGAAATAAGGTATTTGAATGGTCCCAGCTAGGATCTATGCTGCATTGGTGGGGACGGAGGATTTAGCAATGAATGAATGAAAGCGGAATGGATTAATCCTGTATGTTCAAAGTTCATAAATAAATCGTTTAGAGGTCGATATTTCTTAAGTTGAGGCATTGTCAAACGATTATGTTATTAATGTGTTAATCATTTTTAACCTTATCCAGGCGCGGATCCAGAAAAAATTGAACCTGGGGGCGCAACTGTATAAATTATCAGGCTGAACCGGGGGCGCAAATTTATTTTTTGGTCTTACATACAAGGGCGAACAGGGGGCGTGCGCCGGGTGATTTATATGGTAAATCCGCGCCTGTTATCCAAAATATTTTGCAACGTTAATTACTCATTTCCCAGTTACAGTGATTGAATCTTTTATTTCTACCATTTACGATAAATTCAAATATTTCTTAAAACTGTTATAGAGTTATCTTATTGACAAGATGTTTATTATTTTGATATATCTTGCAGTATGAGTTTCATAGTTTTAGGTAGCATATAACATGAGTTATCGAAAACATTGTTTACTCTAAATACATTATCTTAGGGGGAATTCAAAGTAATTTAGATAACCATTGTTGTGAACCACAGTTCTCAACGTGTTTTTTTTTTTACATAATATTATTTTATAATTTATGTTAAAACATGTAGTTTTGGTAACTTGTTATTTTCAGTAACATGTCGATTCCTATTATGAGTATTAGTTATGTTAATTCGTATTGTCTGTAAGAATCTACCAATGCTCTCTGATCCAGATTAGTGCTGTTCAATCATGTCACCATATAATGTTATAGATTTTCATTAATGTTGATCCTAATTAGCTAGTGTTATGTGATTGGGGATTTACTAAAAATATCTGCGCTAGTCGGGATTCAGGGAGGAATACCTAGGAAAACTTATGAAAATCGTAACGTTGATTACGGAAACCGAAATGTAAATAATATCTTATACGGAAACTCGTATTGATGGACTATATATATTTAATACTAAGATTAACTTATATATTGTGATTATTAATGGATGGTTTGAATACAAATCGAAGGCAATATATTAACTATTATTGGAACTACCAATAAGGAACTGTATGGAAATATATGTAAATTAAATAGTTAACTTGATGCTAAATAAATAAAAGGATAAAAACAACCTCAGTGTCTATTTTCTACAAAATATATACAAATTGAAATCAAGATTGAAATAAAAATCTAATACCGAATTCGATTCATTTCATTGCACAAACTATCGAATTCTTATAACAGTCCCATTACGTATTTTCCTTACAGTATTGGGATTCGATAAAAGGACACATCTTGGTTTATCGGAGAAATCGTGGCAAATCGTCTTTCGGAAGACATCTTCCTTAGCATCGATCGTTCAAATATTGTATTTTAAGCTTTAAATTTCCGTCGGCTTCAAATTGAAGTGATAGTATTAGTGGCATTTCGATAAAGTTATTCATTTGTTTAGCTTGACATTCGTTATGCTGATATAATTAAAATATGAAATTAAAAATGGATAAGTTACATATTTCATTTATCCTAACAGCTGTCTGGATAATGTTTGCAATCATTCCTTATACGTTTGGACACCCGGTTGAAAAGAAAGACTCCGAAAACCAAATTGAATTCGCACAACCTCTTCCGGAGCGGAATAGAGAACTTAACTTTCTGTTGGATGATGACCAAGAAGAATGGGATCGCGATATTTACACAGGACAACATTTAAACGATATACTGCTACCAACTACACATGTTTCAGACCGCGTAGTTCAAAACGCAGTTCTTATCATGTATAAGCCGTCATGTAAGAACTCGCTTGAAGAATTGGGAATCAACTACAAGATGAGTCCACCGCAAACGTATTTGATATTTGCCAAGCACGACTGGGAGACGACGCTTAAGAATGTACCGTATCGCATGGATGGCGTTGATAATTTATTTTCGCGCTATTCTCCCACTGAATGCCAAACGGCGCTCTATTTCGAGAAGGACACATCTATCCATACTCCACAACGATGGGTTCCAGGCAACGGTAGTTTCATTGACTGGATTTGGAGTCATTTCAAGGTCAAGACGACTGTTGTCAATACGGGATCGAATAGTCTGGAAATTAACCAATACGGACCGGGACCCAACGTATACAGCGGTCTAGTGCTTCATCCGGGCCATCAGATAGAGATCGAATCGTATGTGTCTTATCTGATCACAATTACCATGTTTCGAGGTGAAGGATTGAAGCCAGAATTTATTTATGGATCCTCCGTTATCGGTGAGTCGAATGATATGAATATCCTCATTGATGAGAGTTTCAACTCGTTGGTTCTTTCTATAACTGAACACGGATGGCTTCAACAAGCTGCGAATGAACTCATGCAAATCGAACAAAAAATCAGGCATCAACAATATATCTTAGCAGAAGTATATTTGATGACATTCAAACAAAAACAGTTATTACCTAAGTTCTCCCTCAGCGGATATCTAAAAACGAAGATACCTGAAAATCTTTACCAACAGCTTTCGGATTTCTACAAGAGCTCATTGGAATATCGACAGATGGAACAATGGGATTTAGAGCCGTTGATAAATGATGCCGAAGTAAGATGCACTTTTATACCTCTATCGGATCATCTACAACGCACTCTGATAACATCCCTACAGAGTTCCTTGGAAAAATGGAGCAATCGGCGCTTGGTTCCGAGCGCCGTGTACGGTATTCGCGAATTCCGACGTGGCAATATCATGCGGAGGAACGTAGATCGCGCCAACACGCATGTCATATCTGCGTTGCTTCAGATCAATCTCCAATCAGATAATGAACACGAAGCATGGCCTATACAGGTGATCACACATAGTGGAAAAGCGCAAAATATAACACTGAAAGATGGAGAAATGCTCTTCTATGAATCGGCGACTGTAATAAAAAGTTATACCACTCCATTTGAGGGAAATACAAATGCTGTTGCGTATGTTCATTTCAAACCCGTAAATAACTGGCACTGGTTCGATCAATTTATTGGAGAGGACAACAAACGTTATTTGGTGAAAGGTTTAAATTATGAATATGTTGAACCGATTTTTGTTTTCAAAACCAAACCTGTATCCTATATTCATGAGGAATTGTAGTATTTAATTTTCATACAAAATTCGAGCAGCAAACGTTTTTTTAACAACATACCTCAATATGTGCGACATTTTCTCTTATTTCATAAATTTATCCGGCTTATGAACTGTAGTCTTAGAATTGTTGATAATCCCTTTTTAATATATATATTGTATTCAACATGCTTTTATGAAATCCATTCAATAATTTGTAAACGAGATGATATGGTCTTACTAAAGACGAACATTGTAAGAACTTTGCTGTTCCAAATTAAGCATACATGTGTGTAACGATAAAAAAATCCATTCTCAAATTTTGAGAATTTTTACAAAATTGACTTTGAAATTGACTTTCAATACAAATTGACTTGTACAACTGTTTCCACTGTATATTCCACTTTATTTCTTTTCAGTGCTACCATAATAAAAACTTTTTAATGTATTTTTGTGATTTTATTTCATAACATAATGTATATAAAAAAGACTAGATATCACAATTTTCTGTCCTTAAGTCCTGTAACTCTTTTTTAAACATCGCACATTGTTGCATACTACGCGTCCTTCTCAAAGCAATCAAAGAAATACTTGAACTGCATAACATTAGGTTCAATTTTGATCGCCCCGGATAAATACGCCCAAACAGGATTCAATTGCTGAGCAACAAGCCGTCGCCAAGCATCATTCGTCATTTTGGCACGGATATCAAAATCAGCTTTCAGGGCACTTTGATAATCAATCTGAATGGTCTCTAAAATCCCGTGTCGCATTTCCATCCTGTATGCCTCCTCTATATCCGTATATATAAAGGCAACCACTATATGCATGTCGCCGCAAAGCTCCGTTTTAATTCGTGTGCCCATGAGATCGAAAATGCTCATCAATGGTATGATTTTGATCATGGGTCCTGGTCGCTGCTTCAATTCAATGATATTGTTGTCTTCTAATATGGATGTCATATAGTGATTGCGCCCGTTGGCTGATATGTCTTGACCCGCTAGTTTCTTCATGGCTCGTGTTCGAATCTCTGTCGCTTCTGTGTCTGATTTGTCGAGGCGGAAGACGTATGACGAGAGCTCTAGCGCCCATTGGTATTCCTACAAACATTTTAGATGTATAGATTTGAACACCAACATTGACAACATATAACTATCAACAACGATACTTTTAACGACAACAGCGCTGTGTTGTATGTTTATAATGCTTGCATGATTACGTTTTTGGGAAAGAGGGAAACACTATTCGCTTGCTTTAAATTACTAATTAAACCAATAAAGCATAGATTCTACCTCATTTTCCAAAGCATGCCGTGCTTGCAATAAGATATTATCGCGTCCATTCCCCAGCTCAATCATCCGTTTCGCCTTCTCCTTGGGTGAGTAGGGATTGAGATCAACGGGGTCCCCGCTGAACCAACCCATGTAGTTACTGAAGACTCCCTTTGACGACCATTCCACGTTGCCATAGAACGGTCTCAGGTATTCATGGTTTTCGAGCTGAGGCGGCAAGCGAATGGATTTGGCGATGTCGATAGGATGCATTCCTGAAACGGATCAACATTTGGATCATTCAATCGGTGTTTTTATCATGATATCTATGTAAATATTAACATCTTGTTCACATTTTTTGTGAAGCAAAATGAGAAGGTTGGGATGTCACACGTCACTGTTTAGTTGCAAACATTAAATCATATGAACATATTTCCTGAATGCAAGAAAATAATCTTTATATTTCGATATTCTCTATTACTCACCTTTGTTCATTAGTCTCACTGTTTGGTCATGCACGTACTGAATTCCATCTCTGTAAATTGTGAGCGTATCATAGACCTTCTCTCTTCCAAAGATCGGTCTGGTGTGGCTTGGAATCAAGATTTCAGGTTCAATTTCTCGTATTATATCCAAGGAATTGACCCATTTCATGTTATCTCTGGAGGGCGTTCCCCTGATAGCATAAAGGTTAGGAAACGCCTTGTACAAATCATCACCGCATAGAAACACATCCCTGCTTGGTATGTGGATACCCATGTGATCGGATGTCTCGCCAGGAATATGCATCAGCGTCATGTTCAGTCCTGCATTTGAGAATAAAAAATAATATTTAAGTGGCATATTCAATATAATAATTAATATAATATTGAAATAATCATAATGTATATATTTTGTGTGACGGTAGTACATGTTTTCAAATATACCATATATACAATTATCAGAGTACATATATTGCAAATCAGTAAAATAACAACCCTCCAAGCAGGTTTAGTGTGATACCTTTTAAGATATATATATCGCGTCATAGCATATAAAGATTCTAAAACTTAATACACAAACCACTGATATTGACATCCATCTCGTCGTCGTACAAGAAATGCGTCGGTTGAATAAATCCAGTTCTTTGTATGATTTTATCGAACTGCAAATGCGGTCCAATTCCTGCGTTGAGCACTGGAACGAAGGTTCCAAATTGTCGCATTGCGCGTTTGTAAATTTGTGGTCCGACTGCGTATGTCTTTTGAATCTCTTCATTGATCGTGTGGTGGGCCCAGACCTGCGGGGGTGGGTCGGCGTCGTCCGCAAATACCTACATTGTATATAGGTGATAAACAATATCACCTAACTTCTCGATTTCTCTAACGTTTAGCGTTTATCGTTTAACGTTTAAGGGTTTGCAAGATCAGAATATAGCGTTTAACATTTAGCGATTTTGCGTTTAACGTTTAGCGTTTAGCGTTTGATGAAGGGCATTCTAGAGGTTGGGTGGCTATGGTTTAGCGTTTATTGTTTAACGTTTAGCGTTTGTGCGTTTAACGTTTAGCGTTTAGCGTTTGCCCCGAGAAGTAAGTAATGTGCGCGACTGTAAGTGTTGACCATATCAATGCAACGTTGGTGGATCATATCGCGGTATATCATTCCATGTTATCGCATGGTCATTAAAATTAAACGCTGATTTGCATTTGTTTATTTTTATATACCCTTAACTTTATCAAAATACCGTATTATGAATGCAGTTAAAATACAAGGTACTTACCGCAGCACCAAAAACATGATCAACATGGTTATGCGTGTACATGATTGCAGTAATGGGCTTATTGGGTTGTATTGCCCTGAATGCCTTATAAACGGCCTGGGCGCTGTCCAGACTCTCAGTGGTGTCTACAATTATCAGTCCATCGGACGCTTCTATCATAATGCTGTTGGCAAGAGCGTAACCAATGGCAACCCATATTCCAGAGGTGACCTGGAATGAAAAGGAAATTTTACTGTAATTACTCTTTTTTGCATTGGGTGAACGCTTTCATAGATTCAGATTCTGTTATATGAATTTCAGGTTTGAAACAATGGTCACATGTGTAAATGATATAATAGCTTGTTAATGCCTGATTATTTGAAAAGCGGTAAGGAAAAAACTACGCGAAATGTAATTTTAAACAACAGGTTAAAAGCTAATGTAGTATAAATTCATTACCTGTTTAAGTCGTGTATCAATTTTCTTTTTAAACAGTTAAAATAAAACTGTTACAAGGACAAAGTTAATGCTCTTATCAATCTATTTATTCAATCATCTCAATATCGACATATGTATAGGTCTATGTATAAACAAATTAAAACACGCAGTGAATGCTTGGTATTTACAAATGTATTTACAAACAGTACATTCTAAACAAAAACAACCGCATACATGTTTTAAATCATTCAGTGTTAAAACCGACCACATATACAGTGAGTCTTTGAACACAACTGTTTTTATATGTTACTTTGAAACCACGACGCAATAGTCACACTCATGCATTCAAAAGTCTCTAAAATTTGCAAAAATATATTTGCGACAAATATGAATTCAAATATAAAGTCCAATTTTTTAGTGGTTTGCTTATAAGTTAAGTAGAAATCTATGAAGGCAGTCACAGACTAAACGAAATGAGATCGGGTTAAAGCCGGATGACTGTTGTTAATCACAGGTCGTCAAACTGCAAGAAAAGAAGAGGAGAGGCGGTGTGAATTTGATAATATACAATGATTGTGTTTCTATCTAAAGGAAATGATATACATATAGTGAAGGGATATGTGATTAATATAATAAGAAAAATAAAAGATCCAACAAATATACACTACAATAAACTAGCTAGCGATGTCCATCACAAGTCATACTTTATTGGAAATGTTCAACCAACATTTTTTTTCTCGCACAGAAAACAGTGGACATAGCGACTTGGAATAACGATTGCTGATTTATTGTAGCCATATATAGGATAACTAACACTATCGAGTGGACATGTTAAACATCGCGAGGTGGAGCCGAGAGATTTTTGTCATGTCCGCGAGAAAGTGTTAGTTATCGAATATGTCCCAAGGCTTTATTGTTCTCGAGATGCCTTTAAATTCAATGCATTGATTTCAACAGTGTGGTATATGAATGTATCCCAAATAATTCCACTGAAAACAGTGTGGCATAAGAATGTATTAAGCAGGCCAGTTAGTTAACTGATATATTCCCTTCGAGAAAACAATAGAACCATGGGACATAAATTTCTGCCCTTATCATTCTATAAGGCTACCATAAGTGGATGGAAACATCAATCACAAATATCTATAGATCACAAATGGTGCGCATGTTAGGAATCACTTATCCAAAGTTTAATGAAAATCAAATGTGCACATTCAATACATGTAAAGGCTTTTACACAAATGAAAACTCACTATAGTTATATTCATCACAACATGATTAATATCAAAGCACTTGTTTTATATACCCGTACCTTGAGTACTTCGGGTTCATTGAATTCGTTGGAATGGCCGTCCAGTTCATCCGGGTCTTCTACGCCCTCGAGGATCGTGTCGGCCAGGCGGGCGGCCTTCCAGCACTGGTACACATACTGTATAGAGAACGTAAAAAGACATACGCAATACTGTATAGAGAAAGTAGAAAATATACGCAATACTGTGTAGAGAACGAAAAAAAATATACGTAATTTATACAAAAGTACTCGCATCATAATCTTGCTGTTATTGTTTTAAAAAAGAAACGAAACAATGTGCTAAAAAATTGATTTTTTCCACATACATGTACACATACTCTGTTGGCGGTAAACTAAATAACAAAAACAATGACATAAATGGGTTTACAGACTCTGCATGCCATGAACGGTCAGTAAACGTTGAAATATAAAAAAATGAAATAAAAACCCCATTAGTAAAAAACATAACTTTGTGTGGCCATTGCCTATTCGTCCCTAAATAAAACACTTTCTTCGGTATTTGCAAAGATGACCCTTTTTGGTCCTCATTCATTGAAAAAGAAAGAATAGGGAAGACACATAGCAAAACACTATCGAGTTGCAAAATAAATGAAGGTTAATACGGCTCAAAACAATTGACGTCACTCCAATCAGCTGTTGAGCTTTTGCTGCAGTGGTTAGACATGCAATACATGCAGCAACATACACAGTGTGTGAAATACACATGTTTCAAACAAAAATGGCGTCAACAAACCTGTTTAAAAATGTAAAATTAAGGAAAGATGATGTGTCTGATGCTTGATTATCAAGTACAAATTTAATTGAAAATTCAAAAAGTGAACATTAGAGATGGTTGGAATGCGGACATATGCTTGTTTCTGCTAATAAAACTACATTGATTGAAGGGTCTGTTTCTTAATTTAATTCGCACTGCGATGTAAATTCGACATCAAAGTTTTTGCACAAATAAATATGTCATACACGTCTCTTTTCGTTCTTTTAACAACATTATCATTATAAAATACATATTCATTTAGAAAGAAATCAAATTATTATAAAAACGCGTAGAGTACATACATGTAGACTACACATTGATTGACAATGTATACACGTATTTTTTTTACATATATTTCTTTTTCTCTTATTCCTCTTATAGAGAATTGAGGTTTGTATATCAGCAGAAAAAGCTGATGAAATTAGTATTACAATTCTAGGATCCATTTGGCCATGCAAAATCGTGCGCGTAGGCGCACTCTTTTGCGAAAAGTGCGCCCAAGGTTTTCTCAGTGCGCCCACATATTAAAATATATTGTTAAACAATTCAAAACCATTTATCCAGGCAAAAATCCCATTTTAAACGTTGCTTATCACAACTACCATAGTGCAGTTAATAGACAAAAAATACCCAATTGACAAAGTAAAGACGAAAAATATGGGTGACCAGTCTCCCCTCAGTTTCGAGTTACCTGATTTTCTCCCTGATCCAAGATCGATACAGAACCCATCTAAACTGGTACTTAATAACAAACCATAGATATATTTACTTAATATACCAGCATCGAGGGGAGAGCCTCAATATATGAAAGAAGTCGTTTTTAGTATGCGAGCGCTGAAGGCGCGAGCGAATTTTTAATATGGACAAAATTAATTCATTATGAAAATCTCTGATATTATCCAAAAAGTAAATTTTCCCTGATTTGAAAACGGATTTCGAACTTCTAAATTTCCCTGACGCAATTGACCATGAAATATTACAAAAATATAGAGACATTTTTAAAAGTCGGGCGCACACATTTTGAAAACGTGCGCCCGAAGGAAAACAATGCGCCCTGGCGGGCGCACTGTTTTTTAAAAAGTGCGCCCGTGGCAATTTTAATGCGCCATTTGCCCAATGGCGCAGCCCAAATGCATACCTGCAATGGACCTGGGTGGCTGGTATGAAATGAAGCTTAATCTAATATCGTTTTGTTAACTGGACAATGAGAGTTGTATAAATTATAAACATAGGCATCAGAGATGCATTGAGCCCCAGCCTATTTGAAACACTCTTTGTCAATATTTGTCGATTAAAAGAAGCAGATAAAAAATATATTTCTCACAACCTCTTCTTACATCGTCTTTTTCACCACGTCTTTTTCAAAACGTCTTTCTCACAACGTCTTTTTCACAACGTTGCCTTTACATATTCTTCCAAACAACGAAGTCCTCACAACGTCACAATTTATCATCATCAAGTTGTCCTTCTGTGCTGTAGAAATATCCAAAATTAGGCCTACCTCAAATTCGTTCAGACCCCGTAATTTCGACAATTTCTGGTCGATCAAACTGAAACCTCGGCGTTGCACATTTGAAATGTATATTCTGTCACTGTGCGAAGTTTCAGAACCATAGAACAAGGTTTCATACCAAAGTGCCGCGGACAAAGTGTATAAATATGACAAAATATCTCAAATTCGTTTAAGCTCAGACCCCCGTACTTTCGACAATCTTAATTACATGTTCCAAAACAACAGTGTTTCACAATTGTTCTTAGAATATTAGTTTTTATTGTAAATATATGTGTTAAGTTTTGCTAGTACCAGTTTGACCGACAAAAAGTATATATCATACTGAAAAGCGTAACAAATCTAACGAAGGGACAGTAAATAAGGTATCTAAGAAGCACATGTTTATGTATTCAAGCGCGCATGCGATAAGACAAGGCGATCTGGATGTCTAACCGCTTGTGCAGCCTCTCTCGCTGAGCTATTCATAGTAAAAGTTTTGAGCCGTATTGAAATTCAAGCCACTAACCTAAAATAATTGTCTTAATTTACATATCGGTGTTTGCATCAAGATAAGCATCGAGATATTCATATAAAGAATGCAATGCACAGGTGCACCTGTTAATTTCAGTCTTATTTTCTTCATTACAATTATTCTTACCTGTAATATGAAGGCGAAGAGAAGAACAAGGATAGCTCTCACAACTTGATCCATTTTCAATGTGATTCAATGTCAGCTATATTTTTCACAACATGACTGCAACGCAAATTACATATAAAACAGCAATATAGATTAACGAATTCATTAACTTTATTACGAGTATGCATCTTCACGCATGTTCAACAAAATACGATTCCTTATTATATGAAATTAATTAAGAATATAACTTAACCCTAGCAATATGATATTACAGTGGAAAATATGGGATGAGCTCTCCACTTACGTCAAAACAATTTACATCTTTTCATACATCGGCATATAGCCTACTTATACATAGGTCTAAATATATAAAACATATCTTACCTTCTTTTTGGCTCAGCTTTGAAATTTTTACGGCTTATCCGACCAGCGTAAGAATCATGTACGTCCTGGACCCGTGTAGAAATAAGACAATAAGTGTAAAAGACCCGTGTAAAAATAAGTTAATCCACGCACATATAATGTTTCAATAGCTTACAACTAGACACAGTTTATTGTTATTACTTCATTTCAAAACGCAATAAATGTGTTGACCTATATTTTCACACCTCAGTCACAAATAAGAACACACTTTACAACTCTGCCATGTAAGTTTATCGAACCTCAACAAAATAAAGTAGATATTTATCTAATTTAAGTACATGAATAGATAAAGGCAAAAGCTCAGAGTATTCATATGACAGTACACCATGTGTATGAAAGAGGACGATGACCTTACAGCAATTTTGACTTGAACATGCCGAGAAAGATCACATGATTCAAAGCTCAACACAACACTATTTTTCTATCATGGTGCGGTATACATGACGAAGAAACTTCAGCGATGTGATAGGGTTGGTATGAGGGATATTTTATTTTTCATTAGTTTTTATACTTTTCATAGACAGTGCCTGGTGGGTAACAGGCCATGCAGGCAGTGATGCCGACGCGTGGATGCTGTCGACCAATAAAAAAAAATGAAACAAATCGCAATATTGGCTTCCCATTTCGCAACAAGCATAAGAATAATTATCGCCTGTACCTGACCACGTCATTATCAGGCCGAAGATGTCTCTACTTTCGGAGGCGTCTCCGTTTTAGAAGACGTCTCCAGAATCGTCTCCGTTTTCAAATTAAAACAAAAATTAACAATTACTAAATATTCCTTTTTGAAAAATTGCTAAAAAGTTGTTCAATTTTTCAAGTTGAGCTATTTCTCGATCTTTTTCTCTAGCCACCTTTGAAAAGGAACACCATTTACGAAAAAAAAACAAAGTTAGCTATACATGTAGTTACATAAGCCATCATACATGTACATACCAAACAACGTACAACATGCAAGTAATTTAATTTAAATTTCCAACTAATTATTCTCAAAACCGATTACGAAATTAAAGAAATGATAAAATTCCCTATATCTAGAAACATTGTCTCAAAAGGCTTTATAGCCATCTTGGATTTGCTCAAGCCTCCATGCTAGAGCTTATTTTCAAAAAAAAATCCAAGCCAGAATGAATTTGGTGGGGAATACCTTTCAGAGGAACAGCTCATGAAAACTTTACCCTCGAAAATAATCAGACTATATACGAACTTTTCTCCACAAAGTCTATAAGCTTCCAAGTTGTATCTATCATTCCGTCCCGATATACAGAGGGTAGAGGGTACCATCACCCTTCATTCTGTCATGACTAGCAAATATAGTAGTTCGGATGTAAATCTAAAAAAAAAATGCTAAAATTATTTATCATAAACTGATAAGGAAAAAAAGGTTTCCTTGTCATTAAATCGCTTATATTAAAAAAAAATATATTCCAATCACCGGTACCCATACAACCTTCGTTTTTTAAAAACTTTAATAGCATTAAAACCGTGCCCAATTCACACCTATTGAAAGTATAAGTATATAAACTAAAAACACGGAACAATTCTTTATTCGTAAAGCTCTGTACAGAATGAAAAAATCGCGCCTATTTTATGCGCGAACGGTCACAACGAGTGTTCACCGGTTTTCGCCCTAAAACTTTCATTCATAATGGTATTAGATTTGGTTCTCCCATTTAATGTTAAGCTCTGTACAGAATGAAAAGTTCGCACATCAAACCACAATTTTGTCGCGCAATCATGGCACTAAGGTTTTCGCGCAAAACTTAAAATTTCAAATTAACCCTAACGTTTAAAAATCGAATAATTTATAATGTATGATAAAAATATGTGCCAATTACCGAATATAGGCATCCTACATTCAAAAATAACGTCAAAAAATGAATTTTTGTGAATTTTTTGGGCTGAAACTTACATGTTTTCCTGCTCAAAATGAGAAGCGCGTTTAAGACAGTCCGAGTGTTCATATCAAAGGCGAAAATAATTTCAATCCAA
>LQRL01065881.1:0-11330 GCA_001703475.1 Hydroides elegans | reverse complement strand
CTGAGGATATCCAATCATTCGCGATGATCCTTAATTTAGAAAATGTCAAGCATTAAGCTTTAAATGTTACCCAATGTCACATTATCTGTATTTGATATTTCATGAACATGTGGCCCACCTTATTTACATAAAAATAGGGATCCCATAACCCAGTAAAATAATAAAGACCTAAATTGAATTCTCTTGAAATGCCAACCCAAGTTGTCAAACAACATAGGTTTGTTTGTCTTTGACACGACCCCCATAAGTGATTATGTAAGCCAGCCCATTGTGTACCATTTCGGACCTTCTATAAAAACACCATATTCCTCCTCAATGCTTAAGATCGTTCTTGAAAACTGCTTATCCAAAAACATGTAAATTTCCAAAATCAACTAGATAAAAAATATCTAAATAGCAATAACGATATCAAATAAACATCGTGAAAATTCTGAATCTAATGGTGTAATTTTTAATCACGCGATATAATGATATCTATATGAAAATTGGATTTAAACAGGTCGCGATAGTCAAATTTGGAAATTACAAAACTTAGGGGGTCGATGTGCCTAAAAAGTGAAGCGATCGCAATACCTGCAATTTTTCGTTAACGAAAAGATTGCAGATTATAAATTGACACACATGATAAATAATTATATGTACTACAATATTGCAACTGGGTATTTAATGTTTCACTTACATGTGTTTCCAACATTAACCTACACAACAATAACTTTGTTAGGCCCTGCTTACATACAATGGGCGATTATCGTCGCCACTTGCGATTTTCAATGTTTTCTTTGTATGACTTTGAAACTATTTCAAGGAAAAATCCCGTCGCTCCTTGCGATTAAAAAAATCTGTGATTACATAAGAGCGATTTACATAACAAATGTAAATAAATGTTATATTTCTTTAAGGAAATCATCGCTTGTTTGACACGTGCCAGGGCTGGTCATATCACAAATGTAAAAAAAGTAATAAATGTGAGGATCAAACCCGAAGACATATACCTGAAAATACTTGGCAGCGAACCACTAAAAATGTAATAGAGCATATATATTGAAAGCACGTTCTCATATAATGAAAGCCTCTGCACCGAATTACACTCTTGTATAGGTAACGTTTTGGCAACCTTCAATAAACTCTGCACAGTGCTGAACTGCAGAAAATCTCGACCAGTACATGCCCTAGATATTTCAAGCATTATTTGATTCTACCATACTGTCATTCATCAGCGAAACTTTAGAACCACACTATTATAGATGCACATATGCTTGGCTTCTACACCCTGTGCCTAAGACCTATCCTATGTATACATACATGTATACATACACATAGACGTTGCTGAGGCGAAAATGTGTTCCTTTTCGGTCAAGTTAAACGACTGTCGCCTTATAGGGTACAAAGAAGACCATACTTCTGGCAACCACGGGGCAAAAGGCGATGATTTCAAAGGCAGCGATAAAATGACACCTTGCAGAGGAACCTAAACACTATGTTCCAGACAGCCGATGAGGAGGTTTGTACCGATTCAAACCGCAAGAATCTGAACGTCCCTTTCCCAAATTATCATTTTTATTACTTATGTGAAAACGTATTATTGCAAATTACATGTTCCTGAGCTCTGATAAATTCAAATAAAATATGTTGCAGAAGCATCATTCCCCATCATACCCAATAAAAATGTGTTGAAGATTTAGATTTTTTATACGAATTTTAATGGTTAGCTTCTTTTCATGACTATACACATATATATACTTCGACTTTATAATATTAACATCAATGCGCACTACAATCATCGTTACACAGCTTTCTGAAAACAGAAAATAAACTTCTTACCCCTACGTTACCACCCGCAGGATGAAAGGCGACTCCGTCCCAGGTTGCAATGAACCCCCAAGTGGGAACAAAGTCTGGTAAGCTAATATTATTGCTGATCACCTCCAGGTCACTTCCGGTAACCGCGCTATGATAAAAAACGATACTTGAAAGCTTTCGCAATATGTGTTTTCTAATCGATACACTCCTAGTTTGTATGAACTTTCATCTTTTGCTTATCTCACTTGAGCTAAAATTAAATTGTTTTTTTTTTGTAAGTTGATCAACTGTTTTCAAATGTCTAGGCTGTTAATCATTCGACATACTTGAACATTGTGTTTATATAAATCATGAACAGCATTCCCTTCAAAGTTGGTTTTATAACCAATCATCTAAATGATTTAATAATTTTATCCAGGAGTCAACCTAATAAGGTATGTATTAGAACCCGAATAGTAAAACTTCGTAATTGCTGCTACGATCATTACAAAACGGTTACATATTTACATATGGTCTGCTCCCTAGGATCATATACAATTAAAACACTAATTGTAAGGCCATATTATCGTTCACGAATTTAAAATGTATGTTGCGAACATATATATTTAGTTATAGATGATAAAGATATGATATTATTTTTTCCAAATAATTATGAAAATAAACTATTAGAAGTATTATCCTTATGATAATTATTTACCTAGAGCATGTATGTACATGTTAGAAGGTGACTTAAGGTGTGCTACGCATAGTTGTACAGAAAAAACTGTTGATGATTCTTAAACTATTTCTTAATCTATTTCATCCACAAAATGCGTCATATTTGACACAAAAAAAAGACTGACATTATTTCATACACTTTGATGTTCCAGAGCACTATTTTGAGATATACAGAGAGCGAGAGAGAGACAAAGAGAGATAGATAGATAGATAGATAGAGAGAGAGAGAGAGAGAGAGAAAGAGAGGAAGAGAGAGAGAGAGAGAGAGGAGAGAGGAGAGAGAGAAAGGTAGACTAGACAGGCAAGGAAATCGAACTTATATAACTCTGTGCAAGACGATCGTAAATACTAGTAAAACATGTAAAAACGGGCATCAAATATGATATCTCTTTTGAGATTCTTTCAACTCGCAACAAATGCTATATTTGCTTAATGTCCAATAATTGTATATTTTTTTCAAGGAAATTAACATATAAGACAAAATCATGGTACAAAAGGGCTGATATCGATAGGCATTAGTGACTGGTAAATGCGATCTAATAATTAAGTGTCCCTATGCTTTTTTCTATATTGCAAAGCCGTCTCTTGAACAATGCAAAGTGCGACGATAACATTGCAAATGTTTGATTCGACCCTAACAGAAAATAATTGATTATGAAAAATTGCAAACATTAGATCATGTGTATTTGGGTAGGTCATGTCCTACTTTTCCAAAATGTGACTGATTTCTTAACCGTTCAAACATCCATAAGGAACTAACTAATTAAAAATACGCTTTTAGGGCTAGGCCACATATATGCGAACTTGATATGTTTGATTTTATAATTCTATAGAGTGTACCTTGTATTTCTACAAAAATAATACAGTCGTGTCATATTTATCATTTTGATGCACACCTGATAAAAAAAGGAGTCGGATAGATTGGTAACTTAGACGTTTGAATGAAATATTCGAACAAAATCGGGTCACTTTTGACTTAGGTCATGTTTGTATGTTTTATAGTAAGGTTATTCCAACGACTTCTTCATCTATCCTAAATCATAACATATCACCATTCATTCGCGCGCTTATCGTTCAATATATGGTCATTTAACAGTTGATCACCACATAAGACGTGTGTTTGAGATCAGTCCATGTAAGTTGCCAACGGCTCAAACTGGTTGGATAACGTTTTGAAAGTCATACAAACTAATTTATAATTTGTAATATACTGTCTGAATATTTATAAAAGGGGTTGTTAATACCCGCACACCGAGGATGAATGGGGTGTTGACGGGGAGGAATGTTGATAAGCATTAATTGAATAACCCAATTATACATTTAACTGATCTCTTATGAAATATTAGTTAAATGGTCAATGAATGAAGGTATCATGTAAACAAACTAAGCAATTTGACGTACAAACATGACCTAACTGAAATAAAATACCTGATATTGTCCAAATTTTAGATGCGACATACTTCTCGTACCTTATATATTTATTTTTGCAAATGAATGAGTTGATGTGTGATCTGTACTACGATGACAAACACGTGTTTGATACTAATAGAAATTTAAAAGGAATGACAATTTTGACAGTTACTAGCCAAAAAACCTAGGGACACTTATTTTTTAGATGGCCTTTACATATGAATTTACTAATTATGATCAATATATGATATTCACAATGCATCAAAATACTTCAAAATGCAAATGCAACCATTGAGCTGTCAATGGACCCGCGTACGGTATTTTTGCAACAAATTACACATTTATTTCAATGCATGCTTTTGGCACGTTTATATTGCTGATAAATGTTCACCTGTAATATACGTGTCCAGTATTCTGAGTTGTCCAATCATTCCCATACGTAGTGATAGACTCACGCCTACCGTCACTGTTGTAACACCCAAAAACTCCAGAGGTTTCAACCTGCAGTTAAAGAATGCAGAAATTAATGCATGTTTTCAAATAAGATATCAGCGATATATAGTTATATATATATATGTAAAGGAATTAATACTTATGTTCATATTATTTGAAAAGATAAGGCAATATAAGGCATGATAGTATCTATCATGATTTGAGAAAATACCAAACAGAAAAAAATGCGCAGTGCTTGAATTTGAAAAGTATATAACAAACTATATAAGAAATAAAACAATAATACTAGAGTTTAAACTGTTTGAATTCTCTAATTTAATATATCCACAATATATAAATGTATAAACAATTGCTTGTGATGCCAGAATAGATTTTCTCTCCCTGCATCAACACATAATACTCACTTCAATATTCTCACAGTTTGCATTGCCAAACAGGCTAAACGGCTCGTCAACCGCAACGAAACTGCTCTCTACACCGCGCCCACTGGCTAGTTCAGTATGATTTTCATAATCAAAGACGAGTGATGACGAAGTTGCCGAACAATACTTTTCGTTCATAAAAGCAATGAACCAAACATCAAACATGAATTGATAAGCTCTGAACGCCATACTGCTGTTTTTCGTGGTTGCTAAAAACAATAAAGCTTGTTTAGACATTTTCTTATATGAATTCATGTTTTTGCGATGACATAAATACTACTCTTACCTTATTTTTCTTTATTTTCAGTCCAAATATGGCAGCATGAAATTTAAGATATTGATTGTTCTTTTTTAGATATTGCATAAGTAAATTTATCCATTAGTTTGATTTAAATGTTATTTGTATACCTTACTCTATATATATAAAAAATTATGTCGGATATATGTCTAAACCATTGTTATCATGAAACTTATTATGCAATACATTTGCTATTACCTTACAATGAAACATAGCATTTTAGGTCCGTCCTTCCCCTAATTATTATTTTTAAATTATTCCCTTTTTAAATTAAAAATATTAACGCACCAAAAAGTTTAATGAATCGCAAATTGCAAATGCATTTAATTGATGTCATGAATATCACAATGAAATTTGCAATTAAGATAACAAAAATAAAACATAATTATTGGCAAATAGCATGGTCACCAGACACTATTAATTCTTGATACATGTGTAAATAGTAATTAATTAACACCATATACCCGCTGTTGCACCAGTATTAGCATTATCAAATAACAAATACATAAGATAACATATTTTAACTTACATTTTCAGTAACTCTTGTGGTATGAATTTAAAATGTGAACGCTTTCATATTTATACAGAGACACTTGCGTAATGTGTTTGGATTATTTGATGTTTTTCCGTATGTTTCAGGTGAAAAAAGGACATCAAATGATTCGTTTTACATAAAATACTTTGATCAGACAATGACGTACGCACATTTAATTTAATTATGTTTATAGTAAAATATGCATTTGAAACAAGTTTGCTGATAGTTAAATTCAGTACCCACTTCTCGCTGGCAAGTATTATGCAAGAATTAGTTATAAATTGTGTAAAATGTATGCAGAATTAAGTCACATATGCAGTTTGTTGCATGTTATAAAATAAAATATTTTTTAAAGGTTTTTAGAAAACGGTTTCTTAATTTGTTTGAGAAAGTCATCGGGTGCTTCTTATTGATACCTCATCAAATGCTATGACCATTGCACATTCGTCAAAACAAGATTATGCTTCTAAACGGTACTTATTTGAGGACATTTGACCAGACGCATGTTTAGAATGGTATCTTAGAAATGTCGTATCTTTACAATTTGCAAAATTTCATTTCGTTTGAATATTTATTTATGTTTTCTGTTAAAGTATTTCTAAACACTTTGAGGATTTTTTATATTGTTTTTTTTCCTATATAAGTGTATTCTCATGCATATAATAAAGAATCGAGAATATGATAATCGCAAGGGGCGGTTACACTAAAGTATCTATTACTATTGCCAATTGTTGCTTTCACTGGTTGTCTTTGTTTAAGTTGTAATTACTCTGTCCCTGGATGCGAATTGAGAAACAAAAAATTCTGTGAAACTAGCAAGTGGCGTTGAAATTCACAACTCGATTTACCTGCTCCCAAATAGAGTTTAAAAATCCCGAACAAATAAATGTAATAACACATGTATTAGCAAATGCTCAAAAGTTTGTTTTTCGCTACTTGATGTAACCGCTCCCCAATAGTGTTTAAAAATCCCGAACAAATATATGTAATATATGTAATAACACATATATTAGCAAACGCTCAAAAATTTGTGGGTGGCAAAAAAAGTCACTCAATGGGATTTCTAATCAGTATATTTAAGAAAGTTGTTTTCGATAATAATTTATTCAAAAATCAGTTGTTTTGGCCAGAACAGGTTAATCCATTAGAGAGTTTCTTATTAGTTTTGTTGTTAATACGGTACATGAATACTTACTTGAAGACATTTAACCAGACACTTAAACCACATATTTAGAACGGTATCTTAATAAGTACGTATCTTTACAACTTTGAACATTTCAATTTCGTTCTTATACTTATTTTTTGACTTATAAAGTATTCTTTTAAAATTAAAATAACTTATTTTACATATTGTTTGTCATATGCCGTTTTTTATATACGAGTATTATCATGCATATTATAAGGAATCAAGAATTAAAGAAAGCAATCATAAGGAAGCGGTTTCATCAAAATAGCGATTATTATTGCAATTTGTTATTTTTACTAGTTTTCTTTGTGTAAGAAATAAAAAGTTGCATTTATCATGTCCCAGCATGCGATTGTATAAACCAAGAAAACAGTGAAAATGGCAAGTGGCGTTAAAACTTGCTATTTTGATTTAACATCTCCCAAATAATATTTTAAAATATCGTAAACAAAAAAACATATTAGCAAAGTTCAAAAGTTGTGGTTGAATTATCTAGTGATTCAATGGAATATCTAATCAATATATGAAGGAATGAGTTGTAATAATAATTAATTAAAAATCTAGTTGTTTACCAGCACAGGTTTTATCCCGTAGATAGTTACTCGATAGTTTTAAGAACAATATCATGATCCCTAGCTGTTTTTGTCGGGTGTCCAGATAAACTCTGCTAGCAACTTTTAACAAATATAATAATAAACCATAAACTCCTATAAGTACACATTGATTGTTTTTTTGCTAATAATCGAATAATAAATTACAAATTAAATGTAAATAAATATTTCACTTTTACCAATCGCTAAAAACAGGGGTCGTCGAACTCAAATGCACAGTAGTATTCTTCATATTCTCAGAAGTAACATATAAAAAGAAAATGCTTGAATATACATTCAATGTAGCCACATTCCAAGCGAGCGTTAAAAAGACATTCATTTATGATAAGCTTGTTTTTGCCAAAATGCATTTGATCGAAAACAAACAGATTATGTTTAAATATGAGTTCATACACTGGTCATTCGTTGTCAAAACACATTGTATAAGATCTGCTCACGTGTTGTTATTCACAAATCGAATAACATATTTTTTATATAGTTTTGCTTTAAATGAGCCTTTGCAAAAACGGCGAAATTGATCATTATTCTGAAATTCTGCGTTTACCCAAAAAACACATTATATAAGATCTGCTCATGAATTGTTATTCACAAATCATAGTTCCCATCAGAACCTTTTACGACTGTATTTTTCAAACATGAAAACTAGGTTCAAAAGTAAACCATTGTATATATAAATATTAGTCTATAGCTATGTTTTAAAAAGTGTAGGATTCGTTTTAATTGCAAAATAAAAAGTATGACTTAGAGATGGGATAACACTTAAATTTCAATCATCACAAAATGTGTTTATTTCTTCTCCGAGCTAGCTAGGTAAGATATAGATGCTATATTTGCTTTAAATTTCTTATCATCCATATTTAAACAATTTACTACCCTATCGTGTTGATGGTTAACTTCAGTTCAATCATCTCGCTGGTAAAAAATAATGGAAGGAAATATCTGTAAATGGTACAAATTGTAAGTAGCAATGCATCGCATATGCAGTTTGTGTGTGTTTTTGTCAAAAACAATATTCTAAAAAATGTTGCAGCTAATTCTTAATTTGAGAACAAATTAGGCATTTGTAATACCTTACCTGCTGTTAAAAATGGTATCTTAACATGGTCATATATTTAAAACTTTGATAATCTAAGCTTAGTTTAAATATATATTTATGTTTACCTTATAAGGGATGTTATTAAAATCACTGTTAAGAACATCATATATTTTGCATATACTGTTTGTTTTATATAAAATATTATCAGGCATGTTATAAGGCATCCAGAATAGGATGACCTTGAGAGAGCGATAACATTTAAGTAGCGATTATTATCTGTACTTTTACATGTTTTTAATGAAATCGAACGTTGCGATAATCCTGTCCCTGCTTGCGATTTAATTATAAAAAAACGTGGAAATCGCAAGTTGGGTCAATCATCGCGGCTTTATGTAACCGCCCCCTAATAATGTCTGAACATAACGATACCAACAAATGTATTAGAAAAGATCCAAAGTGTTTGTGTGTCTTTACTAGTCACTCAATTGAATATCTAATTCAGTTTTTAAGAAATGGTTTTCAATAATAATCATTAAAAAGTGGGTTGTTTTTGCCAGAACAGGTTTATCCCTCAGAGACAGACTTACTTGAGAGCTTGGAGAACAACATATTGATACCTAAATATTCTCGGGTGCCTAGACAATCCCATTTTAGTCCTATGGATAAGTTTCGTTTATAAAATCGAATAATGAATAGAAAATCACTTTGTTTATGTCCAATGGGATTACCTATGTGTGGGAAAATACATATATGTGTGTGGGTGATCAGGTTACATAGCAACGATTCACATTAGACATGGCTATAATTTTCTTTAAAAAAATGTGGAGGTCGATAAATTTGAAAACATCAATGGCAAATTAAAATAATACATATTGAGGTAGAACTCGGCCATAATCATCAATGGGATGATATAAACCTCTTATTCAATTTATAAAGATATTTATCGAGTTTGTTTCAATGACATTTCCAGCTTACCCTTGCGTATTTCATTGTATATTGTTGTTTTTCAAATCGCATTTAAGGTTGCAATAAACAAGATTTGTAGTAGTATGGATTTACATGGATATGGGCCTTGCCATATTTGGATCTTTTTGAGCTATTCAATTATTTCCCTCATATCAAGAGTCATCTTATTTTTCTGTGAGTTTTATGTTCTACTGCCGCCCTCCCCCAAAGAAAAAGCTTGTGGACATTTTATCTTGAAATTCAATCAAAAAAATTGACCGATCAAAACCAAAAACTTATTATGCATAAGCAAAAATATCAAAATATGTTTTTCCTGGTCCTAGCGTTATATTCTATGTTGTGAAAAAGTATCATGGTATCAGCCATAAGGGCCTGGCCACATTGGAAGCTTTTACTTGCATTTATTTCCTAACAAAGCTGTCTTCCAATGTATTCCTTATGGGAAACCAAAAACAACGAGCTCTTAAGTAGCATTACTTCGCTTTTTAGTTTCCCATAAGGAATACATTGGAAGACTGCTTTGTTAGGAAATAAAAGCAAGTGAAAGCTTCCAATGTGGCCAGGCCCTAAACCATGACATAGTGAGCTTCGAATAAATATACTTAAATTCAAATATCCATCGAAACTTTCACTCCAGCCAACGTAAACTCATTTCCAAAAAAAAAACAATTTTCGGTCATAGACAATGAATTTAAACATATGGTTAAATACAAGTTTCAAAACTAAAAGAAGGTACTTAAAATACACATTAGATTAGTAAAAAGGGATATAGGCGTGAAATTATTTGGTTTTATTCATGTAAAAAACTTATTTTTCAAAAAGAAACGTGTCATCCCCTAGGACTAGAAAGGCCGAATGGACTGGTTTGATTTTGGAGTCAGAATTCGATTGGTCTCGCATGTCACATTTGATTTTGTCTAATATACAAATCAATCTATATACCACCTTAGTGAATTATAATCCCTTATGCCCCATGTTTCTGGAGTTTGAGCCAAACAAATACAAACCAAAACCTTTTGTCATATTTCATAGGTCGACGTATTTTGATACCATTAGTAAATTTTAGATTCAGTGTTTACAATATAATCAAATATAATTGAAAAATATACTGTCATGCCTGAAATCATCAACATATCATGCGAGGTCCCGTTTTCACAAACTTAATGACAAATAAATGCATTTTTCTGCCTTGATAATTGAATAGACTGGTTTAATTGTATAATTTATATCAAATACATTAGTTTGAAGATATTTTATTATATACGGAAAACGTAAAATTCAACGCAAAATGTACAAATTTTATATATCGATTTTCTCAAAAACGTGAGCCGATGAGATATTTGGTTTTCATATTCGGAATCAGCGACCCCAAATTAGTTAAAAACACATGAAGGTTTCATTTTGTTGTCAAGTGAATTTTCTTGTTCAAATATGCTTCAGTCAACAAAATTTCGTATTCTATTATATTTGAATGCATTATATATTTACAACGCATTGATGATTGATAAAAAATGAGAACACTGATATTTGGATGATATTGTTTATTACAATTTACAAGTATACTTTTTAATGTGCAATTCACACATTCTTCAATATTCCTTTATTCCTTGATTAGAAATATTGTTTGAGCTTGTTTAAATTATATTTACTTGACCAGCTGACCCTTGTTGATATCGCTGTTGATTTTGAACTATTTCACAATTTTTATGTGAGTACTATATTCAAAACTTCCTCCCCCCTCCCCCGCCAAACAAAATAACCTATTGAGATCGAATGCCATCGTTGTTAATCGTTTATATTACGTCACGTCATTTAAATACGTCGCAAATATGTCATTTAAAGGCAAAGATGTGACGTCTCATTGATTACATCGTAGCGACGTCCTGATTGCGTGGC